>PVJD01005259.1:0-118783 GCA_004026545.1 Mormoops blainvillei
GAAGAAAAAGAGAGGGGGAGGGAGGGAAGAAAGAAAGAAACTTCTGTATTTTGTGCTGGCAATGAATTGTAGGAAAATAGTATAGATTTGCATAATTTGAATCTCAAAAGCAAGAGTACATTTTTAACCAAACTAAATTATAACATTGAAGTTTGTTCTTTTAAAAATCATTTATTCAGACATTGACTTAGTGCTCATTTATAAATCCTTTCTACCAAAAAGCATAAGGTACTTTATAAACATTAACCACAGGAGAAACATGACCCTTGACAAAAACACTGTCAGCTAGATAAAATGTTTTTAGTATATGAAAAAGTATAATTCTTCCTTTGACATTGTATTTCAAATATTATTTATTGCCCTAGTGACATATGAATCTGTTTGCTGCTTTGTTGGTTATGGGTATTTTATATGCACTTAGATATTCTTATATACACCAGCATTTGAATACTCTCTTTTCCATGTGTGCCCTTTCATGTTTATTTTTAAATGAGAAATCACACATTATTTCCATAACTTAAAAAAGCAGGAGAGAATTGAAGTTCTACATCACCATGTATCTCCAAGTGATCGTAACTTATTCCTTTTTGGTTGTCTCCAACTCTTCTGAGGTGGCTTCCCTGAATTTTGGTTAGGCCAGGTTTTTTCCTGTGTTCTCTCACAGTCTTTTGTAACACTGAAAGTTTTCTGGGCTTCAGATGCCTTCATGAAGTCCTGGACAGCAACTAATAAAGGAGTCTTTCCCTTTCTACCTCTCAGGTTTCTTCCACTTCTAACATTTTTTTTCTATACAAATACAGAGAAACTATACCTAGGTTTGTCTCCCTACAAGTACCTTATTCTCATTTTTGTTTATATTTTATCCCTATCAAACTTACCTACCCTATGTTACATTCTCCTAAACTCTAGAATTTATTTTAGTCTTCATTTTAGAATAACTTCAGAAAATAACTTTATCCGAAGATTAGTGGTCGACTTCCATGGGGGTATTTCTATTACATGCCCACAGCTACACTCTACGTGGTATCATAGACTCAATTTGAATGACAGAAATTCATTGAATTTTTTCTCTGTACCCTCAGGGTCTCAGAATATTTACTACAAATTGGCTAAAATAAAGAATAGTCATAGTTCATAATAAAAGTTAGCAGAAAATAAATCACTAATATGTTTATATTGCAAGTGCCTAATTTAGCAAGATAGAGCTCTGTGGTTAAACATGCTATGTGTTGGATTATTCTCCTTCTTTTTGATATAATTAGGCATTAAATTTTTGTAAAGCACACTTTTTTTAATCCCACCACAACAAAAAAGTGATGAACTGCAAGGGAACAAGAAAAAAGTTTGATGGAATAGCAAAAATGCATAGAATAAAAAAATAACAGGAATTATCAATTCCTATAAATGCATTAGGAGGTATAGCCATCTTTGCTGTAAGACAATTACAATTTATGATTTCAGTATGAGAAACAGCATTGAGGAGGAGAACATGTTTTTTTTTCTAAGCTGCCTGATAATTTGAGGGGGGGGGGAAAGGCCGTGAACCCAGTTTAAGTAAATAAAATTCAATAAATGCAAAACCTGGAGGTTTACTGGAGTTCTTTCAATGCCCTTAACTAGTGCACTTATTTTAAAATGCTGTATTAGCTTTCCAAAGAAGAATTCACCATTTTTTGCCTTTTCTTTAATTATTATTGAACTTATTGGGGGGACATTGGTTACTAAAATTATATAGGTTTCAAGTGTACGATTCTATAATACATTATCTGTATATTATATTGTGTGTTTACAATCCAAAGTCCATCACCATTTGTTGCTTCTTTATCTTCTTCTCCTTCCCCCCTCCCTCTGGTAATCACCATACTGTTTTCTATGTCTGAGAGTTTTGGGTTTTGTTTTTTTTTTGCTTAATATCTTTATATTTTTCACCAAATCACACAATCCCTCTCCCCTCTGACAGATGTCAGTCTGTTTTCTGTATCTATGAGTCCATTCCTATTTGTCTGTTTATTTCGTTTATTAGTTTCCACATATAAGTGAGATCATATGGTATTTGTTTTACTCTGACTGGTTTCTTTCACTTAGCGTAATCTTCAGGTCCATCCATGCTTTTGCAAATGGTAATATTTCCTTCTTTTTTTTTTATAGTTAAGTAGTATTCCATTGTGTAAATGCACCACAGCTTTTTTATCCACTTATTTATTGATGGACACTGGGTTGCTTCCAAATCTCAGCTATTGTAAATAATGCTGAAAAACCATAGAGATGCATATATTCTTTCTAATTAGGGTTTTGGTTTTCTTCAGATATATTTCCAGAAGTGGAGTGGCTGTGTCATAAGACAGTTCCATTTAAAAATTTTTGAGGTAACTCCATACTGTTTTCTACAGTGGCTGCAACAGTCTACATTCCCACCAACAGTGCATGAGGGTTCCCTATACTCTCGCTAACACTTGTTGTTTGTTGATTTATTGATGATAGCCATTCTGGCAGGTATGAGGTGATATCTCATTGCTGTTTTAATATACATCTCTCTAATTATTAGTGACATTGAGCATCCTTCCTCTAGCTATTGGCCATCTGTATGTCCTCTTTGGAGAAGTGTATGTTCCAGTCCTTTGCCCACTTTTTCATTGAATTGTTATTGTTGTGTGCATGTATGTGTGTGTTGAGTTGTATGAGTTCTTTATAAATTTTGGGTATTAACCCTGTATAAAGTGTATCATTGATAAATATGTTCTTCTATTCAGTGGGCTGTCTTTTTATTTTGTTAATGGTTTCCTAAAGAAAAATTCACCATGTAACACAAAATCTCAACTTTCCCAGTGAACTATCTAGTAGAGATTAGTTGCCATTAATTCTATAGTCTTCTTATACAGAACAGAAGGCTGAGTAGCCCCACAAATTTATTTCAAGCTTGGCATCCTGAAATACTTAAATTTATGAAAAAAAATGGAAAAGTGAATTATGGCTTTCTGATATGAAATATTATGTAAACATTCTTGGAAGTGATATTAGTAAACATTTATTCCACAATCAACACTCTGTGAGAATATTAAAATGAAGAAAAATACTAGTTTAAGAACATGTTACTTATGTGATTAATTATATTGAAGTTCTCTTTTATGTAGAGACAAATGAATCATTCAACAAGTATAAATCTCTGCCAAATGTTTCTGAATTTCAGGTTTATTTTAGGAAAAAATGTCTAGGAAAAAAATTTGATTCATCATTATCAGAATGGAATCTGTAGTACATTTATGGGGGTGGGGTATATCAGTCAAAGGTTGGACCCTATCAAATACAAGGGCACAGGTTAAGAGGCAGGGAGACAAAAATGTTCATATCTGAAAATGCAGCTTTCAAAATAAGAAAGTTCTAATTCAACACATAAGCCCATGGGTTAGCTAGAGACTAACAAGAACATAAATGGTAAGCACAGAAACAGAAAGTGTTGGTTGCCCTCAGAATTCAAGCTTCATTTTTTTCCAAGTTTGCCTAAGGCCGATTCTGCTCTTATTCTGCTAAATAACAACTGAGTCCAGTTTTGTGTACCTTGATTTAAAGCTCACACAATGAATGAGCCTTTTCTTATAAATTAAGCAAGCTCAAAAGAAGAATATTTGTGTTGTATTAGATTGTAAGGTGTGAACTGAGACTTAGTGTGGCTTTCGGCTTCTTCAAACACAAAAAAGCACATCTACCACTCTCTTTAGTGATGACTCCTAACAAAATTAGAGATATCAAAAAGGAGGGGATAGCAACTGAGTTTATTTGTCCTTGAAGGCCCAAAACCATAATTGCTAAATCAGAGAGAGACACCCTCCCTGCACCAAGGCTCTGCACAAGCACTGCCCGGAGTGCATGGCGTTCTACTAGTGCTTCACTATCATCAGCTTTGCCTAGAGAAAACAAATATGGCAGACATAATGTACCCCTGATTCTCTCAAAATAAATGCAGAAATTAAAATCCCTGAGATTTCAGTCCTGGAATGGCAGAGATTTGGAAGCCAGATGCTCAGGAGGCCCTTTGAAACAGACAAGGTGAGCATCAGCATTAGTCTTCTGAGCACTGACAATGCAGCTAGTACCTGTTTTATTGGCATTTTTTTTCAACCTGGATTTTCACAGCAGGACTAGATTAGGTCTTTCTGTGTGTTCTTCCTAATTCATTGCTCTTTCTGCAAATGTTTGCCTAAGATACATTTTGTTTAGTTATAGGTGGTTTCTTTTTTAACAGCTCAAGGATGATATTATAATATTCCCCTGTTGAGATCAAATCAACAGACTATTATTTTAGGAACTGGCATACTTTATAGAACATCATGCATTTCCTATTATTCCTCGGGAGCCCGGGATAATGAATGGGCTGTGGAGTATATGGAAGATTTTTTTTTTAAATCTATCCATTTTAATAAAGGTGAAATAGAAGACAAGAGCACATATATATTCTTAGGTGTATTTCCAACAGAAAAATAAAGTATGAAGAAAAATATGCTTTTTGGACCAAGCTATGTTAGGAATTAGCATATCTATTTTCTAAGACGTAGTAAATCCTTTCTTGTATTGAAAGTCTGTTAAATAACGATTTCCTAATGTTAAAGCCCAGGCCAGCTCCTCCATTTCTGTGAAGAACCACTTCAGCTCTTAGAATAACACTTCCAAACACACCAGAAAAGTCAGAAATTTAATTTTCATAGAAACCAAAAATAAAACGGTAACGTTAAGATGAGTGCAGAGCCATAGCTGGAGCAGCAGCCCTTTCTGACTGTGATAAATTGCCACAGGGAGTGTTCACAGAAACAATAGGATGGATGAATGGAGGGGGTGAGGGCAGAGCGTGTCAACAAGGAAATATTTCATAACCTTAATATTTCATAATCTTAAAAGGTGAAATTTGAATGGGCTAACTTTCATATTTCTAATACTGTCTTTGACTTTGGGGGAATTTGTTGGAATTTCTAATAATCAGTTTCTTCATCTATAAAATGGGAGTAATAATACTTACTACCAGCTTCTTAGGAAATTAACATTCACATTGAGTCCTTGCCATGTGACAGATATAATATACCTGATATGAATTTACTAAATTCTCATTATTATACTAATTTCGTAGTTAATGTGTAACAGTTGCATGGTGCTTGGCGCTATTCTGAACACTTTGTCTACATTTATGAACATATTTTCCTAGAAATAACCATAAGGTAGATATAGCCATTGCCCTACCTTACAAATGAGGAAACTGAAGCAAAAAGCAAATGGAATAATACATATTTTCTAAACTGTGAAATATTGTATATATGTAAAAATACAATTTTATCATCCCCATCAATGAATTAGGTACTTTCTGTATATGTAGTCATATAATTCTTTTTTACTACTCCAATTTGGAAGGTAGGCTTTTAACTGAAATAGTATTTATTATATGACCTCTAAGTTTCTATAACAGATACAGTTTATTCTATCTTTTAATGTTACACTCTATGTGTGATAGTAATATTGAAATTTGAGGGCATACCTAAGTTTCCAGGTAATGATCATATAATTATATCTTAACTAGTATTTAACACTTCTTACAAATTACCAGAATTAACCCTAATCCCTGCTGAAAAGCAAAAGCTTACATTTGTTCCATATCTGACTGAATATTTAACAGTAGTGGTTCCCCGGTTTCTTTTTATAGCCATTAGTCATGAAGCGTTATGGGATTTGAAGTCCAACATAAATCATCTGTACTGCCATTGTGATATTGAAGTCACAGTTCTTACATTGTACTCATTATCATTTGAGTAATATCACCAAAGCAAATGGAGCATGGTCATCTAAGGTAGGGCAAAATAGGTGCACATTCAGAACTATGGTGATGAGTGTGACTGATTTAAACAAGACAATTTTAGAATGTGTTTTTATCTTAGCAAATGTTGCAACAAACAAATATTTGTGTGTTTTGATACCTACGCATCACTTACTATTGGAAGAGGAAGTTGTCAAGTTATCCCCAGCTATATTCTTAGAGCCTGATATGAAAGGGTATTGCATCATCTGTCTGCTTTATGCATCTGACTTACTACTTTGCACAAGTTAACGCCAAAATTACTAGCAGCACTGTAAAATTTTGTTGGCTGCTTTTGTGTAGCGAGTGAGAACTATGTGTACTGATTATGCCCAATTTACCATGAACATTTGCCTAGATTATAATAAAGGGAGGAAATTTGAAAACAATTTGTTTTAGCAATCTTTTATTTTCACTCCTTGTTCGGTTATCAGAAGAAAACTGCAAAAACCTTTTATAAAATGAGAAAGACATTATGTTGCCTGAGATGTCATGTGAAGCATGGCATATGGAAATGAAGCTGTTAGTACTGTCAGAAAGATGACATGTGTCACTTGCCAAAAAGCAAGAAGGGCAGGCGCTGCCGCCGACGTGCTACTTGCTTATTGCATAGAAAACTTTCCAGCTCCCATGCTGGCGGGTCAGGGACCGTGACTGGAGGGTAATCAATAAAATATTTTTTTAAAGACGTTTTAAAGATGGGAACAATGTAAAGGATGCTAGATGGGAGGTAAAACTGAAGAGCTGGAATTGACATTATTAGTGGTAGAGGATCAGGGCAACTAAAGTAAGAGATTCTCCAAATCTTTGGACTTGTCTTACTTTTATGTCCTTATAAATGCCTATACATCTCTTTGGACTAAACTCACAGGTTGACCTCATTATTATGATATCATTGTTATCACACACACACACTGACACTCACACATATGCACACTCACAGCAAACATTCTCCTGTTTGAGGCCTTCAGCAAACCCACTTTGGATGCTCTTCCTGGATTGGTGTCTCATGACCAAGCTTGCAGCCTCAGGGTTGTAGGTTCAGTTTAGAAACATTCTTCCTATTAAAAATAACTATGAATATAAAATTTGTCTCTCAATTAGCTTTAAGAACAAAAATGTATGTTTCATATGAACCAAACCCATATCTTAGTGGAAAGAGAGAAAACTTTTGATAATGCACACTTTCATTATGGGAGATTGCAAGACACCAGTATATAAATGTGAGAAATCATGCAATTCAGATAACAGAACATATAAATGAAGTGAGGAATTAAAGAGGAAAATGTTAAATTGGCCAGACGAAAGCTCATATCTAGTTAAATTTCAATAGTGTCTGTGTTGACTGCAATTAAAGCCAAGATGTATATGCTCACTTTGGAATCATGATCGTGAGAAAGTTTTGATTTTATTTTGTGTCTGTTATGTCCGCCCAACATGTGTGTATGGTAAACAGCCACGGGAGACAGAGTACTGACCTTGTCATCAAGATAATATAGATGAAATAAGAAAGACTGATAATATCACTGTATAAAAGTACCATAGTATGCATTACAAATTAGGCATTGTATATTCAGAATATAGGCATTCTATGAAGCTGAAATTTGTTAGCTATTAGAACTTTGGCCTCAAATAAGATGTTAAGAATTTATGTAAATACAAAAAAGCATGGCACCCCTTTCATATATGAGAAAGAGAAACACGAACAAGGCCACAAAGAGTCAGGTTCAAGATGGCTGATAGTGGAACACCAAAAAGCTAGCAAACCGGGAGTTGAAATTTCATTTTGGATATTACTGAAAGCAGTTTTATTGGGACACGTGCCTTGATTATGGAGTCAAATATGCTACACTAATAATCATTGGCTACATTAATAATTTTGAGAAAAAATTGTAAACATAGACCTAAGAGAAAATTTAGTGTGCAACATTATTTACAGAAGTAATGAAATATAGGGGAGAGAAGTGGCATATATAGAATATAATTGGGTAAGAAATGACTGCCCATGAAGTAGGAGATGTTATATTAATTCATGACTGAGATGATGGAGATTTGGACCAGCTGAATTGGTAGCAGGATACAGACATTTGAAAGGAAAAAACTGGAAGGGTTTGGTGACTTTTTTGATTGCCAAATACATGAAAAATCCATTAAGACAGAACTTATGTCTTCTCACTTTTTTATTACAAATATGCAACACTTTATCTGGAACAAAGAAGTTATTTGATTAATGTTACACCTGATGAAGGTAATGCAAGACAGGAAAAAGAGTTGAAATAAGGATGCAAGTTTTTGAGAAAATCTGTCATAGAAACTAGGATCCAGAGAAAGGAGTACCTTGCTTGGAGGAAGGGTGTAATCATTGATATTCAGGGTTTGTGGTGTTGATGAATTAGCTTAATAAAAATGACTTATAGACAGTTGAAAGAATCAAAAAGCTTGCCTATACATTTCTACCAGATGCATTTTATTGGAAAACCTAGAAACATTCAGAAACTGATTAAGGCACTGGGAACTTAGGTTAGTAATGACACTGTAACTAAACCTAAGAACTTCATACACTTAATAATATTGTCATTGTCAAAAATTAAAATGGAAGTAGTTTACATTAAATAAGATATCTTAAAATATTCTCATAATATTTTCATTGTAATTAAAGGCCATGTTATTTCTTTGATCTTCAGGCACTAGGATGGTAGGAGAACAACAATATACTAAGTATATCATGACTATATTAAGAATAACTGGAAAATACATCAGAGAATTTTGAAATTGCATTCTATATTATCAATTATGGTTCATAATCTAAAGTTCAAATTTGAGACATTGAGAAAAAATGTCAAAAGTTATATTGTTTTGACTTTTTAATGCTCAAATCATTAATCACGAGGTCAGAATAACTATGCTTTTCATTGCTATTTTCATATTTTAAGACTGGTCTCAGAGAGAGGAAGAACATTTCAAGTTTTATTGATAGAACAGAGAAATTAATATTCTTTTGAGGAGCTAATGGACTTTAAAGATTATATTTCCTTTTTTTGGTGAATTTAAAAAATTGATATGCAGAGATTAAATGACTTGCAAAAATTATCTAGCAAGTCAGTGACAAAACAAGAAATGGACCTCCAATGTTTAGAATCCTACATTCAGCATAAAGTCTCCTGGACCACACCATTTCTTCACAATAGCTTTAAAAAAAATTTTTTTGAACTGTTTAAAGCCTACGAATATGATTGGCTTTCATTATCAGAAGGCAATACCTTGGACATACCAAATGACCTCTAAAAGACCTGGCCAAAATCTTATAAAAACAACCTCTAAGACTACAGATGATGCCAGATGTATTCTAGGATAGTTCAAGCTAGTCTGTGTGTTTGCCTTTGGAAATCTGCCTGCTTCCAAGCAGAAGAATATTTCAGGGGCATTTAAACAAGCTATACCCTGCTTAAAGGTCATGCACATTACTAAACTTCAAGCCCTACTGTCATCTTCACCTTCTTTTCATTAAGTTTCTGGAAGTATTGTAAATAAGAGCTGTGCTCACCAGCACTGAAGGCTCTGTGCAATAATTGAGTTAAACATTAGGTTACACATTAGGTTTTTTTGGTTCATTTGTTTGAACTGTTATTACTGTGGAAATAGCCATTAAATCCAGGTAATAATGTCACTGTTGCTTATTGATCTAGAATTATAATAAAGAACTAAACATGCATCTTCATCTACTCACCAAATTCCCTCCTTGTATTCTTATAGCCTTCCTTAGATACAGATAACACTCCTGAGACCAAACACAACCCTCCTACCCGTTTCACAGTCCCTGGAACACAGCAACGGTTCAGTAATGGCAGTTACTAGGGAAATCACATACCAGGGTAGAATCTTTCAAAATAGGGTTGTGTTCCCATCCCTTGTTTGTCAGTGCACATTCTGTATGCAATATAGCCACACTGAGTCCCAGTTTTCTAATCTGTTAAACAGAGAGAATGATATCACTTCTGTAGAGTTGTTTTGTTTTTTTTTAGGAGAAATATAAGAGAAAATGTGTACAAACACTTGGCATGTTTACCAAGTGGTAAATGATAGTAAATAAAATCCCAACTATTAGAATAACTCTTTCAGGGAACCATAAACAGTAGGAACCTAGGTTAGGAATGTATATTAGTTTTCTAGGCCTACCGTAACAAAATTCCAAAGAATGAGTAGCTTAAACAATGGAAATTTATTTTCTCACAGTTGTGGAGGTTGGAAGTCCACGATTAAGATGTTGGCGGGCATGGTTTCTCTCAAGATCTCTCTCCTTGGTTTACAGATAGCAGGCTGCTCACTGTGTCCCCACATGTCCATTCCTCTGTGCACACATATCCCTGGTGTCCTTCTTATAAGGACAGTAATCATAATGGATTATGGCTCTATCCTGATAACCTCATTTAACATTAATTACCTCCTTAAATGCCCCATCTCCAAATTCAGTCACATTGGAGTTAGGGTTTTTTTCTTTTTATTGCTGCTAAATTACAATTGTCCCCATTTTCCCCCCACTACTCTCCCCTACCCTACCCACCCCCTACCTCCCACACTCGATCCTCCCCCACCCCATTATCTTTGTCCATGGGTCCTTTATATATGTTCCTTGTCTTGATACTTCCCCTTCTTTTCCCCGTTATCCTACTCCTACCTCTCCTCTGGTTATTGTCAGTTTGTTTTTTATTTCCATGTCTCTGGTTCTATTTTTGCCTTTGACTATACCACCCTGAACACACCCGATCTCATTTGATCGTGGAAGCTAAGCAGGGTTAGGCCTTGTTAGTACTTGAATGGGAGTTAGAGTTTTGATATAATGATATTGGCAGGGGCATGGGGAACACAATTCAATCCATGACAGTGTATCACTGTTAAAATAATAATTTTGTTCTTTAAAAGTGAAATGGAAGGCTTTGAAAAAATATACTTTTCTTTCCCATAATACTCTTGCATTCATACTTCATGAATTTTGTGAAGAAAGATTGCCTGAACTTTATCTTAAAATAGACTTAGGGATTAGAACTCTGAATGATTCAGTTACATTGGATGGAAAAGGGATACAATTCTAAAGAAGAGGTTCTCAAATGTTGAACATAAGAGTCCGCTGGGTAGCTTATTTTAAAGGCTAAGTTTTTGTCCCATCCAGAGAATCTGATTTTTTTAGTCCTGTATGTTTTCTGTTGCTATGGTGAAAAATTAACACAAATTTAGTGCTTTAAAATAGCACAAATTTATGATCACAAAATTCTGGAGATCACAAGTGTGAAATGGATTATATGGGCTAAAATCAAGATGTCAGAATTGTATTTTTTTCTGGCAGCTCCAAGGGAGAATCTCTTTCCTTGCCTCTCCAGATTCTAGAAACCTCCTACATTCCTTGGGTCTTAGTCCCTTCTTCCATCTTCAAAACACATCATTCCAACTTATGCTTCCATCATTACACCTCCTGGTATCTATCTCTGAAGCCCCTGTGATAACTTTGGACCTACCCACATAATTCAGAATAATCTTCCCATCTCAATATCCTTAATTTAATTGTAACTGCAATTTCCCTTCTGTTGTATAAGGAAACATAAATTAACAGGTTTTAGGGATTAGGACAGAGACATGTTTGGGTGAGTCATTATTCTGTCTATCATAGTGTCTAAGTAACCTAACTGATTTTTGCTACTGGTGGACACCCAGCAGGGCAGAAGGAGGCATCACAAAGTCATCATGTCTACTGAGGAGATGGTGTGAGCCAAGGCAGAGCAAGTGTTTTATCTCCAGTCTTCTCATTCTCCATTTCTTCCCTATTCAGTTTATTACCCCTGCCTTGCGCACATGTACATGTAAGACAACATGGCATGCCTTCTGAAGAACACAAAGACTTAAATTTTCCTTTTTATTCTATTTCTTTCATCATAAACTTTAGTGTAAAAGAAGTGAAATGAGTAGCATCATATAACAGAATGTGACCAGTGCTCTTGGCACTATTCATTCAAACTACTTTCAGAAATCTAATGAGTTGCCCTAGCTGGTGTGGCTCAGTGGACTGAGTGCCAACCTGAGAACCAAAGGGTCACTGGTTTGATTCCTAGTCAGGGCACATGCCTGGGTTGCAGGCCAGGCCCCCGGTAGGGGGCGTGCAAGAGGCAACCACACATTGATGTTTCTCTCCCTGTCTTTCTACCTCTCTTCCTGTCTAAAAATAAATAAAGTCTTTTTTAAAAAATCCAAAAGGTAAGAGTTCAGTTTATTTTTTAAGATGCCTTATTTATTTATTTATTTTTAGAGGAAAGGGAAGGGAGGGAGAAAGGGATGGAGAGAAACATCATCATGAGAGAGAGAAGCCGATCATTTGCTTTTCATGTGTACCCCGACTGGGGACTGAACCTGCAACCCAGGCGCATACCTTGACCCGGAATAGAACCAGTGGCCTTTTGCTTTATGGAATGATGTCCAACCAACTGAGCCACACTGGTCAGGGCAAGAGCTCAGTCTATTTAAGGGTATTCCAAAAGAGGTAATATTTGTCATCAGTAGGTTTGAATAGATGTCAGGATTTATTTAGAAGAAATTCTTCCCTAGGCTAAAGTAACACAATGGCTGAAGACTAAGGTGAGGCAAATATGGAGTTATTTCAGCCAATGATGAAAAGTGCAATTAGGTTGAACATAAAAGAATGGGCAGAAATAGGTTTACAGATATGAGTATGTGAAACACAGAGTTTATTCTTGTATCGTTATTTAATAATTGTTGCATAATTTATTTGTAATACAACTGTAAGCCTACTTTTCCCCACCCCTGCATGGGAGAGACGATGCTGTTCCTCCAACATTGGCTGCAGGTTACTGCCATTCTTAATGCCTTAGCTGTTCCTCACAGCCAATGTAAAATGCTGGCAGATGAGGCTCATGGAAATAAGGTAGTTTTGCATTCAGTTCTTCTGGATTAGAACTAGGTTTCTTGACCTAAGGTAGTTTATCACCTGCCTGCAGTTTTTAAATCTTATATATAAGAGTTGAAGGGGAACAAGAAAGAGGGCAAATATGAGACATTTGGAGTATGTTTCTAACTTCATATCCCTCTGATAAATTTAAATGTTAAGAATAAAACCACATACAAAGCCTTAGTGGAGAGTAGTGTTCAGATGTGGGAAGGGAAGGAAAAGAAAGAGGAAGTGGGGCAGCAACAGGTTGAGAACACAGAGGTTCTGTGTTCTGGAGTTTATTCACTGTTTTCTCCAAAAACAATTTTTTTCCTCAATTCCATAAACATACTGTTCTTTGATTTGTGTGTGTTGTGTTTAATTGGGGTATCATGCATGATTTTGTGTTGCTTCCTTATATCCAGTGGCTAAATGTTTTTGAGAGCCTCTGCCTTTGATAGGAACGCTGCTAGAGGGAAAAACAAAAACAAAAAACCCTACATATTTCCATTTGTAACACACTTCTTCCCATATTACAAATAATCAGATAATTTATATTTGTTTCAAAATTATATTAGGATATGTCTTTAAAAACTAGACCCATTTCCCTGATATTCTTTTCTTTCTATAGTTTTACTATCACATTCAGTTCTTCCTGGAATGCTGCTTAACAAACCTTCTTTGTCCTGTTCCTTTTGGCCATTTTATGTATAAATCACACTTACAGTCACAACTGCCTGATGCCCTGGTGACGGCGAGTGCTTTTCAGACAGCACTTTTCTTCAAATATAAGACTTCTCAAAAATTATATTTTAAGAAATGTAATCACCCTTTGTGATCCATTCTTATATTTCCCCTTCTTAACATTATCCATGCCAAAAGTATTTATATTGTTTTCATTTTCCATTAACAAGTCATGGCTAACTCAGCCCTCTCTTTATTACACAACAGTATTGTTTTATTCTCTGAGAACTAGCCGATGCCAAATTCTTCTGTTGAAAATATTTATTATTAAATGCTCTTATCAACATTGTGTTTACAAATATTTCCTCATACTTGGCATCTAATTGTATTCAGCTTCAGATAAACTATACCTTCTATTGCACTTGTTTGCTTGATTTAAATCTTAATATTGATGATTGCAAAACACTTTGAAAACAATGGAAACATAGAACTCCTTGATTATTTTCAATTTTGTTACCATAATTGGATTTTAAAATAATCAGAGGAAAAGAAAATTTTGTCTTTTAACATGTGCAATGTAGAGAAGGTAGATGAAAAATTGTTTTAAAGTTTCATATATAATTGCTGGTTGATGCACTGTGAGATTTTCAGCTGAGACAAATTTTACCAATTTCCTAAAAGACATCTAAGTTAAAATGAGAAACGTAACCAAGCAAAACCCACTGTCTTAAGTTCCTACATGGAATTAAAGAGTTAGAAAATTTAGGAACAAAAAGTGTTCTACTGTAAAAACGGAAAGTTGATTTACTATTACTGAAAAGGGTTTAATGAGAAATCTGTGAACAAATCTCAAAGGCCTATAAAAATTTTTTTTTTAATTTTCTCTTTTTGTGTTGATTCTTAACTAATAACTGAGCATTGCGCTATAATTTCAGGTTGCTTCTGTATTTTGATTCATGATAAAGTATCTTCAGAACCTCTAAAACATCAGTGTTTCGCTTGTACTATATTTGCTTAGTATATCTAACTTGTCAGTTAGGTTGGGATTTCACAATGTAAAAATAATGAAAATAATAATTTATTTTTTTCTTGTGTCAGCTACTTTTATCAGTTATGGAAATGTCTTTTTTACAGTGAGGATTTGCAATTAAAAGACATCTTAATATACTTAGATGTACTCGATCATCACTGATTTATCATCATGGATATCCAATAGTACAGAAGAACCATGTAGTTCTTCTACATGGGATAATAAGATAAATAGAAAATATAATAATGTGAATTATACTGTAGATACAGTGGAAGAGCATATAAAATTTTGAGACTCTATTAAGAATGGAATTTTTCAAGTTATTAAGAAAACAATGATGGACAATTTAGTTGTTACAGTGTCCTCAGTGGTACAGGTATGGGGCATACAAAAGAGTTAGTTAGATGTGTGCTTTTGGGCAGGTATGCTGCCTGAATCCCATCTGAGTATGTGCCATCTTGAAATAATTTTAGCACTAATGTATTATAGTAATCCTATGATGGAAAATTATTTTACATGCTTTTTAATCTTTATATTTGTATTATTTTGTATTTTGGGATGCAGTGGATTTCAGTGGATGACTAAAGTTGGTTACAGTGTAAAAGAAAATGATACTGATAATAACAATGAATTATAGAACATATAAGTATAGAATATATTAATATATTTTTCTATTATAAAAGCCAGTGCAAGTGATCTAACTTCTGTAAGATATTACCATTTATCACATTAAATTAATATTCTTAACAGGAATTTTATTAGATTTTAAAGTTTTATTTTTATTTAATTTGTGCTTTTGTGGTTTGTGGTCATAAAAGTTTTACAAAGCTAGAAGAAAAAGGAATTAATATCTGGTTTTACATTCATATATATTTAAGTAGTATTATAATAAATATAACTGAAGTGAGCACTATAGATTTGTGAGCAGTTTTCTGTTTGAAAGGGTCTGGCAATTACTCAAGTTTGAAAAATTCTGGTATAGACATTTTAATAGAAAAGAACAGAGTTTTAACTTGATTTTCATCAAAATGAAATATACAATTTAAAGAGGTAAAATGTTCAATAATACTTCTGTATATGTCATCATAGAATGCAAATTAAAGCAATAATGAAATGCCCCTGCAGGCCTATTAGAATACCTGTAATTCAGAGCACCGATAACACCAGTGCTTGTGAGGACATGGAGCAAGAGGGGCACTCACACATCACTGGCTGCAACGCGAAACACCGCAGCTACATTGGAAAACAGTTTGGCAATTTTTTACAAAACTAAACATACTCACCCTATGATACAGCACTCATGCTCCTTGGTATTTACCCAAAGGAGCTGAAAACTCATGTACACACAAAAACTTATACAAAAAATGTTTATAATAGCTTTATTCATAATTGTCAAAATTTGGAGGTAACCAAGACATCTTCAGTAGGTGAATGGATAAACTGTGGCACACCCAGACAATGGTATATTATTCATCACTAAAAAGATATGAGCTATCAAGGCATGAGAAGACATAGAGAAACTTTATATCTGTATTACTAAGTGAAAGAAACCAATCCTAGAAAGCTACATACTGTATGATTCTAACTAAATAACAATCTGCAAAAAGCAAAATTAGGGACACAATAAAAATATCAGTGGTTGCCAGAATGGCAAGGTATAGACAAACAGGCAGAGTACAAAGGATGTTTAGGGCAGTGAAAATACTTCGTACAATATTACAGCGATGGATATATGTCAGTGTACATTTGTCTGAACTCACAGAATGTACGCCACCAAAAATGAACCGTAAGGTAAACGATGGGCTTTACATGTGTGTGGTATGCCAGTGAAGGTTCATCCTTGGTGAAAAATGTTCTGTTTTCATGAGTCATTTTTCAAGGAGGAGGCTATGCATATGGAAAATCTCTGTACCTTTCACTCAATTTTGTTGTATACCTCAAGCTCTTCTAAAATATAAAGTCTTTTGAAAATTTAATAATTCTGAAACAAGTGATATGCTATAATACTATTGTCATTGAAGAAGTGTTTTCATTAATACAAGTTTCATAAATTTTATGGAGGGGAAGCAATAAATGTGATGATGAAAACAGCACAAGATTTAGAGTCCTAAAACACAGGTTCAAATTCAGACTCTGACATTTCTCAGCTTGATTAAGTTTCAATATTCTCATCTGTAAAATGCAGATAACATTTAACATTTTTAGAGGAAATGATTGCAGGGACTATCACATGAAATACTAAATGCCAATTACTCAATAAAGAATGAAGCATTCTGCAGATACACATTAGTATTTATAATGTCCTCTGAGTTCATCTGTCAAAAGTTGAGGAAGTTTATGGAGATTCGTTCACATTTTCTTACCCAGTCCTGCTTGGGGCAATAGTAAGTGTTGACAGAGTATAGATGAGACCTGTGTTAATTCACCCTTGCAATTATTCTTCAGTTTCATGACACTGAGAAAACCAGATGAGTCTCTCACTCAGAACAGAGGAGTTGGGAGGAGGAGAAATACGAACATCAGTGATATTGGAACCAGAAGGTGTTGGGCTGTGGGCTTTTTGGAAATCCTTCAACCTTACTTCCTCCTAAACTATCTCCTCTATGACTTTTTATCTCTCCGTCCTATACTGGCTAGTTCCCCCTTCCATGTAACCTTTCCTAGATCTTGAATTAATCACTTATCATCTTGCCTTGAAACTAGCTGAGTATATATATTCCATCCTCATCACTATTCCCTTCTATGAATATATCTGAAATGAATGAATGAATGACTGATTTCAGTACTAGTGCTATAGAATCTAAATGGTACCCAAGTCACCTTTTAGCTTGGATAGGTTAATTAACTTCTTTGACCTTCTATTTTGTTTACCTTTTGGTGTTGTTTTGAAAATATCGCAGGAAGCACTTGGCACAATCTCTGGCACATTGTGAGTAAAAATTGTGAGTAAAAATTAGTTAATAATAATGATAGCCAGCAACATTTGAGAACTTCACATTAATTAAGTTAATTTTCACCATAATCCAATGAAACTGGTAGTTACTTATTTATATCATTTTACAAATGTGCAGAGAGGTGAAGTAGTTTGATGAAACTGACAGAGCAGACCAGGAGGACTGAATCCAAAGCCTGCACTGCACTGAGCTGCCTTCCAGTCAGCATTCATATCATTGCTATAAACCTACCTGTACTGGGCCACTGCTAACACCTAATGTATCCATGTGAAAATTATAAAAGGGCTTTCTTCCCTAAAGAAACTTGACTCTCAAAACTGAAAAATTACCAGAATAATATGCTCAAATGTGATGCCTGTGATGTGAATGGGGTATCTTTAGTTGCGGAATCCTTGTGTAATGCACAGTGACCTAATCAGCTGTAGGGGCAGTTTTCTCAAAAGAGAAAACAGAATAATCCGTGTTCTTCAAGTTTCTTATGTAATATCCTTATTAGGGATGGTTACCAGTAAAAGGCAAAATAATTAATAACTCTCGAAAGCCAAAGCAAACATTTCCTTAACCAAAAAAAACCTCCGTAAGTACATAACTGTTAGACTAATTCTAAAATTAGTACAAACCCATAAATTACATGATTAAGGCAGAGATTTGTCGGTTAATTTCGCAATGACACTAGCTCAGTACAGCTTTACAAGTAATCTGCAGCATTTCATTTCTGACACCCAGCAAGATTTTCATTTCACAACTTTATCTTTTTACTTTGAATCCATCTTTATTATCATGACTTAGTTGACATAGCCTTTGCTTTCTGGATTTTTTATTCAATACTTGAATATCTTTGGTCTTTCACTAGTCTGTCATTTTGCTTCTTTGAAGTTCTGTAACCTACTCTGCTAAAGCAGTGGGACTCATTCATGGCAAGTATCATATTTAAAGCATCATTGTTGAAATGACTCTCATTATAAGGGATTCTCACCATCTTGTGTGACCACTCAGGAACCTTAAACTAGCTCATTTTAAGGGTCAGTTGTAACAAATATTGCAATCCATGATATACTACTATACTATGTAAATAAAGATTAAGAACAAATGTAGACAGATTTAATAGTCCTAAAAGTTGTATTAAATTTCTAACCAGAGTGCTAAAAGCATGGTTTGTTAACCAGATGTGAGGAATATATTTGACATTATGAATAAATGTACTGACACAGAATATTAACTTTAAATGCAATTACTAATAAAATTGAATAAATTGACCTTTAATGTATATAAGGTTTTTCTTAATATCCCAACTTTAATGATTGTGACCTTGTATTCATAAAGATGGAGCAAATAGAATAATATTGAAACCAAGGAACTATATCCCCTTTTTCTTCATTAGGGAATTTCACTGAAGTATTTGTGGTTTAATTTATATTTGATAAAAATAATCTAAGAGTTAATATAAATAAACAAGGATTACAATGACAGCAACACTGCTTTTTAAAAAAAGTTTATGTTTTATTGATTATGCTATTACAGTTGTCCCATTCTTCTCTCCCCTTTATTCCCCTCCAACCTGCACATCCCTCTTCCATCACCATTCTGTCCCCCATAGTTCATGACCATGGGTCATACATATAAGTTCTTTGGCTTCTCCATTTTCTATACTATTCTTAGGCTCCCCCTATCTATTTTGTACCTACCATTTATGCTTCTTATTCCCTGTACTTTTTCCCTTATTCTCCCCCAACCCCATCCCTGCTGATAACCCTCCATGTGATCCCCATTTCTGTGATTCTGTTCCTGTTCTAGTTGTTTGCTTAGTTTGTTTTTGTTTTTGTTTCTTAGGTTCAGTTGCTGATAGCTGTGAGTTTGTTGTCATTTTACTGTTCGTAGTTTTGATCTCCTTTTTACATTTATATTTACATTTTCATTTACATTTATATTTATTTATATCCCTTTAACATTTCATGTAATAAGAGCTTGGTGATTATGAGCTCCTTTAACTTGACTTTATCTGGGAAGCACTTTATCTGCTCTTCCATTCTAAATGTAGCTTTTATGGATAGAGTAATCTTGGGTGTAGGTCCTTGCCTTTCATGAATTTGAATACTTCTTTCCAGCCCCTTCTTGCCTGTAAGGTTTCTTCTGAGAAATTAGCTGATAGTCTTATGGGAACTCCTTTGTAGGTAACTGTCTCCTTTTGTCTTACTGCTTTTAAGATTCTGTCCTTATATTTTACTTTGGGTACTATAATTATGATGTGCCTTGGTGTGTGCTTCCTTGGGTCCGACTTCTTTGGGACTCTCTGAGCTTCATGGACTTCCTGGAAGTTTATTTCCTTTGTCAGTTTGGGGAAATTCTCCTTGATTGTTTTTTCAAATAAGTTTTCAATTTGTAGCTCTTCCTCTTCTCCACCTGACATCCTATGATTTGGATGTTGGGACATTTAAAGTTGTCCCGGAGGTTCCTAAACCTCTCCTCGTTTGTTTGAACTCTTGTTTCTTCATTCCGTTCTAGCTGAATGTTTATTTCTTCCTCTTGCTCCAAGTCATTGATTTGAGTCCTGGTTTCCTTCCCTTCACTATTGATTCCCTGCATATTTTTCTTTATTTCACTTTGCATAGCCTTCACTTGTTCCTCTATTTTTCATCCGTACCCAACCACCTGTGAGCATCCTGATTACAAGTGTTTTGAACTCTGCATCTGCCAGGTTGGCTATCTATTCATCACTTAGTTCTATTTTTAGAGTTTTGATCTGTTCTTTCATTTGGGCTATATTTCTTTGCCTCAGTCCACCTATTAGTTTGTAAGGGGTGGAGCCTGACGTATCCACGAGGGCGGGGCAACTCTCACTGTGTTGTGGTGCTGTATGTAGGGGTGGGGACAGAGGGGGAACAACACTGCTTGCTTGGCTCTCTCGGCAGGCTTTCAGTCACATCCCCTGATACCCACAAGTAAATCGGGCCCTTCTGGTGCTGATTCCCTGGGTGGATGGATTTGCGTACATTCTGGGACCCCGTGGGTATCTCCAATGAACTCTTCTGTGAGGCTGGGAGTTGCTCCCACTGCCACAACCCCCACAAGTTTTTATAGCCAGAGGTTTTGAGGCTTTCGTTTCCCACACTGGAGCCCTGGGTTGGGCCATCTATCTTCCTCTCTAATTGCTCCTTTCGGCTTATCCACAAGCAAATGTGGGACCACCTAGTCAGCCAGCTGCTGCCTCACCCACCTGGTCCACTGCGTTGCTGCATATGCTCTCAACCCCGGTTGCCCAACTGCGCCCCTCCTACCAGTCTGGATGAATGTTTCTTCTTTAACTCCTTGGTTGTTGGACTTCCGTACAGTTTGATTTTCTGGTAGTTCTGGTTGTTTTTGTTTTTAAAATTGTAGTTGTTCTTTGGTTGTGTGAGGAAGCAAAGTGTATCTACCTGCACCTCCATGTTGGCTGGAAGTCTTTAAAATTTAGAATATTTTTAAAATAAAATGAGTGTTTCTTAAAGTTTAAAATGCAAATGAAGGCAGTATATCTTGTTCAAAAAATACACTTTTTGTAATGTCATTATATGAAATATAAATAGTGTAGGATACTTACTTTTTTAATGTAATGCTTGTTCTTTAATATAAAGATGCCAGGTAAGGAAGTTTACAGGGCAAAACACTTATCAAAATCCTTTTCAAATGCACCTGGAATATTTTCAAAGATAGACCACATGCAAAAACAAGCCTAAACAAATTCAAGAATATTTAAATCATATCAAGCATCTTCTTGGATCACAATAGCTTGAAACTAGAAACCAACCTCAAGGAAAGAATTCAAAAATATTTAAACTTATGGAGACTGAATAACATACTATTAAGTAATGAATGGGTTAACAATGAGATCAAAGATGAAATAAAAAAGATTTGGGAAATAAATGAAAATGAACACACAACAGCCCCAAATCTCTGAAAAACAGTGAAGAAAGTCCTGAGAGGGAAGTTCATGGCAATATGGGCTGACCTAAAGAGGATAGAGAAATCTCAAATGAACAACCTAGCCCTGTATCTACAAGAGCTAGAGGAACAACAACAAACAAGGCCCAGAATGAGCAGAAGGAAGGAAGTAATCAATGTCAGAGCAGAATTAAATGACATAGAGGCTAATAGAACAATTCAAAGGATCAATAAATCCAGGAGCTGGTTCTTTGAAAAGATAAACAAAATTGACAAGACTTTAACCAGGCTCATCAAGAAAAAAAGAGAGACGACCCAAATAAGTAAAATCAGAAAAGAAAGAGGGAAGTGAGAACTGATACCACAGAAATACAAAAGATTAAGAAATTACTATGGAAAATTATATGCCAATAAATTGGATAACCTGGGTAAATGGGCAAATTTCTAGAAAAATACAATCTTCCAAAACTGAGTCAGGAAGAAGAGGAAAGCCTGAATAGACATTTTCAACTAGTGAAAATGAAGCAATAATCAAAAAATTATGGCACACAAAAGCCCTGGACCAGATGGCTTCACAGGTGAATTTTACCAAACAGTTAAGGAAGAGCTAACACCTATTCTTCTCAAATTATTACAAAAAATTCAAGAAGTGGGACAACTCCCAAACTCTATTTAAGAGGCCAGAATTATACTAATTCCAAAACCAGGCAAAGGCACAACAAAGAAAGAAAAGTGCAGGCTAATACCATTGATGAACATAGATGCTAAAACCCTCAACAAAATATTGGCAAACCAGATCCAGCAATACATTAAAAAGAGCAAACACCATGACCAAGTGGGAGTCATCCCAGGGATGCAAAGATGGTATAATATTTGCAAATCAATACATGTAATACATCACATAAAAAAAATGAATGACAAAAATTGCATGGTCATATCAATAGATGCTGAAAAAGCATTTGATAAAATCCAGCACCCATTTATGATAAAAATGCTAAGCAAAGTGGTATAGAGGGAGCACACCTCAACATAATAGAGGCCATATATGAAAAACCTTCTGCCAACATCATAATCAACAGGCAAAAACTAAAATCTTTCCCCCCCCCATATTAGGAACAAGACAAAGGTGTCAGCTTTCACCACTTTTATTCAACATAGTATTGGAAGTTCTAGCCATAGTGATCAGACAAGAAAAAGAAGTAAAAGGCATCCAAACTGGAAAGGAGGAAGTAAAACTGTCATTGTTTGCAGATGACATGATAGTGTACATAGAAACCCCTATAGATTCCACCAAAAAACTACTCAACCTATTAAGTGAATTTGGCAAAACAGCAGGATACAAAGTCAATATTAAGAAATTGAAGGCATTTTTGTACACTAACAATGAAACATCAGAAACAGAAACTAGGGGTAAAATCCCATTTATTGTAGCAACAAGAAAAATAAAGCACCCAGGAATGAACTTAACAAAGGAGGTTAAAGACCTGTACTCAGAAAACTATACAACACTGAAGAAAGAAATTAAGGAAGACAGATAAATGGAAGCATATATGATGTTTATGGATTGAAAGAATAAACATCATCAAAATGTCCATACTACCCAAAGCAGCTTATAGAATCAACACAGTCCCCATTAAAATACCAATGACATATTTCACAGATGAAGAAGAAACATTTCAAAAATTTATGTGGGATCATAAATGATCCTGAATATGCAGCAATTTTGAGAAAGAAGGACAAACTAGGAGCAATCACAATACCTGACATCAAACTATATTATAAGGCCACTGTAATCAAAACAGTATGGTATTGGCATAAGAACAGACAAATAGATCAGTGGAACAGAATAGAGAGCCCCAAAATAAACCCATGTCCCTATGGGCAATTAATATTTGATTAATATTCAATAAAGAAGCATAAAATGGAGTAAAAATATCCTCTTCAACAGATAGTGTTGGGAGAATTGGAATGGTACCTGCAAAAAAATGAAACTTGACCACCAACTTATACCATACACCAGAATAGACTCAAAATGAATAAAAGACTTAAACATAAGCTGTGACACCATAAAAGTCCTAGAGGAAAACGTAGGCAGTAAAATTTCAGATATCTAATGCAGCAATATGTTTGCCGATATATCCTCTAGGGCAAGGGAAATAAAGGAAAGAATAAATGGGGCTACATCAAATTTAAAAGCTTCTGCATGGCTAAAGAAAACATCATCAAAATAAAAAGAGAACCAACTCTCTGGGAAAACATATTTTCCAATGAAACCTCGGACAAGGGTTTGATATCCAAAATATATAAATAATTCATACAACTCGACACCAGGAAGATAAACAATCTAATTAAAAAATGGGCCAAGGACCTGAACAGGTACATCTCCAAGGTGAACATACTTCTCCAAGGAGGGCCCATAGGCATATGAAAGGATGTTCAACATCACTAGCCATCAGAAAGAAGCAAATTAAAACCACAACGAGATACCATCTTACAACCATTAGAATGGCTATCATTAACAAATCAACAAACAAGTGCTGGAGAGGATGTAAAGAAAAAGGAACCCTAATGCACTGTTGGTGGAAATGAAGACTGATGTAGCCACTGTGAAAAACAGTATGGAATTTCCTCAAAAAATTGAAAATGGAAGTGCCTGTTGATGCAGCAATTCCACTACTGGGATTATACCCTAAGAATCCTGCAACATCAATTCAAAAGAACCGATGAACCTCTATGTTCACTGGAACATTATTTACAATAGCCAAATGCTAGAAACAACCTAAGTACCCATCAATAAATGAGGGGATCAAAAACTGTGGTACATTTACACAATGGAATACTATGCAGCAGAAAGAAAGGAGCTTTCCTAGCTTTTGTGACAGCATGGATAGAACTGGAGAGCATTATGCTAAATGAAATAAGCCAGGCAGTGAAAGACAAATATCATATGATCTCACCTAATGAACCTAATGGACCAAAAAACCTAAAAGTGGAACCTAATGAACAAAACAAACAAAAGAGCAAAATAGAACCAGGAACATGGAAACATGGTACAGACTGATATCGGCCTGGGGGGAGGGTGATAATGGTGGAAAGAAGGGGAAGGGTCTAGTCAAGGAACATGTATGAATGACCCATGGACATGAACAACTGGGTGGAGACTGACCTTGGGAGTAGGGTGGTGGGGTGGGGCCAGGGAGAGCAACCTGGAAAAATTGGGACAACTGTAATAGAGCAACAATTAAAAAAAACTAAAATAATACTAAATATGCTGAAAATATTGTAATATGAATCCTGGAACTTCCGGGTAAAGGATGGGTGAGATTGATGAGATTAAGATTAGGGAGGATTAGAAATTGAGTACATTTCATATTTAGCCAGAAAAGAAACTTTATACTTGTTGATGAGCAAATTCCCCCTTCAGCTTCCATCAGCCCTTGTAAATTTCCACTTCCTTTTGCCCAGTGAAATTAAGTTCTATGGTAGTTACAGCAAAGTACTATATAGCACCATGGCTAACAGTATTAACCTAGGAATCAGTAAGAATTAAGTTCAAATTCTGCTCAGCGTCATCTGGCTCTGTAACCTTGGCTAAAAGAATTAAATTTTCTAATCCTTAGTGTCTCATCTGTAAAATGAGGATAATGTCCCTTCTATCTTTGAGTACATGAGGAATGAATTTTAGAAGCATGGTAAGCACATCCCATGCACATAATATCTGTTCAATAATTGATAGACAATTTAATTATTAATTTGTTTCCCCCCATCAAACCAGTTTTTCTCAAAACACTAAAGAAATGTTATATTAGGAGTAAACGTATGAAAAGGCTTCAAAGGATATCTTGGACTTTCTGTATTTTGGTCAAAATATTATTTCCTCATTTACTTTCTTATGCTTAAAAGTGAGAAATAAAACTTTTCATTTCAGTTTTAGAAATGAAAATATTAAAGGACAAACATATTCTAGGAAAACGCTCTCATGCGAATGTAATGCTAATAGAATAATCTACAAGAGTAAAGAGCACATCACCCACTTCCTCATTTCCAAGAATTAGGAGGAAAGAACAACTGAGCAGCGGTAGAATAAGGAGGTCACTAGTTGGAAAAGAGAAGCAGAAGAGTCAGGTGAATGGGCACAAATAAAACAAACAACAAATAAAATAGTGACTACTCAATCAACTTTTACCAAGGTATAGGCAATGAAATAAACAGTTGAAAGCTTAATATAGATTCAGTATAGAGATCATAGTACAGATTTAAAATGATCCTGGCAAGCTGAAGCAATGGGACCAACTCCAACAAGATGAAATGCAACAAGGACAAAAAAATCTATATTTATATTCACAAATCAATTACACACAATGCTCTTTTCTTTATTAAGTTACCCCAGGAATACATAGTAATATAACTACTGATTACCAACTTTTGAAATAAGGTAGGAAAATGAAGATAGCCTTATATTATTTGAATGTGGACTACTTTTAATCACATTGGAAAACAAAGTTTCTGGAAAAATTCAGTTACCCATAACTTGTTTTCGAAATGTTTTCATTCAGTAGGGTTAATCAATATAAAGAGAAAGCAAAAGCAACGGGTCTCTAATGAGTCTTGGAGGCAACAGTGACTGGAATGAAGAAGAAGGAAAAGACAGGAATGTTTTTTCATTTAAGGAATATTAATGTGAGTTTTGACAAAGAGAATCATCAAACATTATTCCAAGATTTTTAGAACAGAGAATGGTAGCAGGAGATATAAGAATGCTGGGAAAGGAGAGGGATTTTTGGACAAGGTGAGCCGATGTGAACGTATTTGCTGTCCAATGATTGGGAGTCATCCCAGGGGTATTTGTCGTGGAATGGTGCACAGGGCAGGAACATAAATGTGAAGATTATTGGCTTTGAAATGATACTTAGTACCAGAGAAGTTAATGTACATGCACCCAAAGAATGAATACTAAAAAAAAAAAAAAAAGAAGAAGAAGAAGAAATGGACTGCATTCACATTGTTTAGGGGACAGAAAAGATATATAACCAAGTAAATGCATGAGAATCTAGAGATATTTACTGGCCAAAATTGGCTTTCATAACTTCACTGACTGTGTTTTTAATGAAGTCATAACTAATTTGGCTTTTCTCCATGTTAAGAATCTATATTTCATTGTAATTTTTCTTATAACTTGTACTGGTCATGTTCAGGAGGTCAATTATATTATTAACTAATATTTAATAAACTATTTTCTCAGCTCTTTTACTCTCCTTCTAGCATGCATTACTTTTTAAAAAATTATTTTTATTAAATATTTTATTGTTATTCTATTACAGTTGTCCCAATTTTCCCCCTTTGCCATCCTCCTCCCAGCCCAACCCCCACTCCCACAGCCATTCCCCACCCTGTTGTCCATGTCCATGGGTCATTCATGCCTGTTCCGTGACCAGACCATTTTCTTTCTTTCCCCCCTCTTAATCTCCTCCCCCCTCCCCCTTCCCCTCTGGTCACTGTCAGTCTGTTCCTTGTTTCCATTCCTCTGGCTTTATTTTGTTCATTAGATCCCTCTTATAGGTGAGATCATATGGTATTTGTCTTTCACCAAGTGGCTTATTTCACATAACATATTTTCCAGGTCCACCCATGCTGTTACAAAAAGTCGGAGTTCTTGCTTCACTAATTGAAATTAAAAGCTAATGCTATGGAAGAAATGTGGAGGGAAGTATCAGAGTGTTTGTCCTGATCAATGTGTTTCTGATGTCCTTGAAATACTGTCAACTATAAATAACGTATTTCAGTGTCCTGACATTTTTCTGGGAACCCCACCTCATGTTTAGAAGCAACTCAGTTGGAGCATAGTAGTAGCTCCCTTTACAATGTAATGTAAATTCTAGGGAAGTATATTTAAGTGAGCAAGAAGCAGTTATGTTTTGTATACTTTGGTGAGAAAAGGGGGGACCATCGGTGGGGTTTACCATAATTACATGATATGAACATTTAAACATCATGGGTAGAGCCCCAGTATTTAAGTGAAATTAGTAACAAACACCAAATGAGTCATTAAAGTAACACAATTTTATCAATGCTTACATACAGTGGGTCTCCTCATTTTGACCTTGTTAGACTTTCAAACATCTGATAAATTCACCATGTTTCTTTATATAAACGAAGACCTAGATTATTTGTTTTCTATTTCCAGAATTATAGTGGCTGATTTAAAGTATTCCAAGACAGCATATTTGTAGAACAACGACTAGTTTTTTATATGTTTGAAGATTTTTTAGTTGACATAGGAATGTTCCCATTATTTGAATCATTATTAGTAATAGAAAAAAAAGGCAAAGTATCATAAAGTCCCTTTTATAGATATCTCAATATATCCATCTTGGAAATCATTCCACTGAAAATGTGTTTGGAAATTGCCAATAAACCCTTTTAACATGTATAATGTATGGAATGAATACCACCAATGGAAGTTTCCACCTATAAATACCACATATTTAACACAGTTTTAAGTAAGTTTGTTACATATGTGATTTTTACACCAAAAGATCATAATATAAATTGGAAATGAAGCTAAAAGAGAATTAGACTACTTTGTGAGGAATGAAAGTTAAATATCATATCCAGATGTTATTAGTGTTATTTAATCCATTTCATTTTTTCTTTCACACACCTGTTAACACAAATAACACATGACCTACTCAAAATTAGTTGAGTTACTATATTTAGTAACAAACAGACTTGCTATCAGTTAATGACTAATTTCAAATCATTTGAATTTAAACATATAAATCAGAAAAGATAACTCAGGGCAACACTTTCCTTATCATAAATGCTTTCAATCAGAAAATTTCTTTTGGTTTCTATGTATAGCAACTGCAGATTTTATTTTTTCAAATCCCAGCACTTTAAAGGAATCAAAGACTTTTTGTTTCCCCATATCATAAATTAATATAAATAACACACAAATCCAAGGTTTCTTCTTTCCTGTCCTTCCCTTCTATGTTACTTTAGTCCCTCCCATTGGAGGAAGAACCAGCATTTAGGAGAGAGAAAGAGGGCTGGGTGCTGCCATTGAAGTTCCTTCTTCTCTTTTACGTGGAGATAATATTTAGGCTTCTAACAAATATTCTATTTAATGAAAGTGTTCCATAGCAATGAAAGGAGGGAAAAAGAGGTTGAAATTTTCAGTTTTTGTGCATTTGATAGACCTGTGTTCCATTTAGCTTTTTAGCCTGGATAGATTCTTCCCAACAACTTTATACTCTTGACCAAACAGATCCTTCAGTCAAATGGTATTCTTTCCCTTTTCTCAAGAGCAAGGCTGATGGCAATGCAAACTTATGTTCATTATTTCTCCTCTACATATATAATGTTTAAAAATAATTGAATCATGCTGAATTGTTAAAATACTTGAATCGTGAATGAATAAAAATACTTGAATCAAAGCTGTTGCTTTGAAACATGGCCTGAAAAATAATTATAAACTCACATTCCCCACAAATAATGAATTCAGTGTTGGGTACTACAACTTGTTTGTTAAAAGGAAGAGGTCACTAACCATTGGCTAACTGTAAAAATACCTTGTGAAACAGACAGGAGTAATATTCTGCTTATTTATTCCCAAGACAGTTCATGCTAGTCAAATTTACAGTGAATTTATATACATATATATTTTGATAGAAAAAATAAAGCTAGTGAAAATATTGTAGAACTAGAAATCAGTGACGACTGAAATTTGCACTCACTTTCATGAGAACACACCATTTCAACCTCTATCTAAAAACTTCAGCTTAATTGAATCAATTAGTTTTAAATTGTGAAATAATCCAAAATACAAAATAATTTCTGAAGAATAAATCATTTTTCGTAGATATTCAGAGATTCAGTAGTGAATTTCTTTCTCAATAGATGTGCACAGAGAAACAACACTATCCTGAGATCAGTTGAGAAACCCCATGGTAGCTGTTTTAGCGATAGTTTGGGGTTGTATGTAGAGTATGAGATGAAATGTAGTACTTCCAGGAAAAATGCCAAGAAAATGCCTTTGATTTCTGAAACAGAAGACAAAATAAATTTTTATTTCAAAAAGTATAATATACAGTGTTAGACAAATAGCTAAATGCTGCCACCAGATTTTTCCATTTTAAATTACTTCAAAATGTATCATTTTTCACAAAAAATATGCTGATTAAGTTACCAAGTGTGGTAGCCATGTTATAGGAACTTTAAATAATGCTAAGATACAATTCTAAATTTCTACTAAGTGCAAAAGTGTTCTACTATATGTTCATTGCAAACTAGCATCCCGAGAATGTGAAGTAATCTAATTTTGACATTAAGCAAAATATATTTTATAGAAATGGCTAAGCTGATGTCCCCCTTTTTCTTTATGCTGCATCTTTTCTGGAGCCGAATGTTTCGTTTACAAGAAGGATGACTAAGTTACTGTAAAGTAACATGTTTGCAAGTGCAGAAGAATTCTATTAATTCCACAGAACAATAGGCATAAACTGGGTCTGTCCTGGGAAGACTAAAGATGGGAGGACGCAAAGGAATACTTTTTTCAGTCAAAGTCACACAAATAACTGTGAGTTTGAAGGTCATGTCTATGCTATTTTATTTGATGGTGTGGATCTAAATTGCTTTTAACAAAGCCACATTCCTGTTTTCCTTAATTTGGCATGAGTATTTTCAAATATAGAGACAACAGGTTTCTGTGAGTTTATCGTCACGGACACATACCAGCTGCATGAAACAGTCAGAGTGAAATATGGCTTTGAGCCATTAGGACTCCAAAAACAGCAATTATGGCTCATGTTTGGAAACTCACCATGTACATTTCAGTGTTTTTCTAGCCAAATGTGTACACTCTGCTAGCTACCTTCTCTACTCTATAATATTGTTAAATATGTAGGCTCCTGAAGAGAAATTAGATGAAGCTTCTATAGCTCTATATTAATAAGAACTGAATCAATGTGTTCATTCTTTTTAAACTGCCTGTGTAAGTTAGCAGTAGTCATTTGAAAAAAATTAATATTGTGGAAAAAAAGTATTACGTAGTAATAATAATTTCTATGTGTAAATAAAAGTTGAACTTTATTTTCTGAAAACATGGTATTCCTAGTGATAATGAATAATAATGGCATTTAAAAAATATAACTATCAGAACATTTTGAATCATTAGTGAAATAAATATCAAAGGTGAAATAAGAAATTGAAGAACTGTTTAGGATTATAACTGTTTAAGATTAACTTTGCAGTGGTCCCTAACTAAAAATCATAGTATGATTTTGATCATATGCCAACAGTTTTATTTTTCTACAAACTAACACAAATGTAATTTATTTAAATGTGAATTAATTTCAGTACTCTTGAGAATTCAACATTATATTTAAAGGTTTTGGCTTAACTATAATCCTCTTTGACATCAGATTAAAGTGTGCAGCAAAAAATAGTAGAGGTTCTTGATTTCCTTAGTGGTCTTCAACATGTAGAATTTAAGAATTATTAGTTGAAGGAAAATTTAATTTTCCATTAAACACTCTAAGATGGAAAAAACTAAGCCACTATATGTACTTAAATTATTCAATTGAAACAGCTTTCCCTTTTTTTAAAAAATTAAGTCACATATGCTCTTTTCTTTCATTCAAAAAATGTTAAGTTAGTTCCTTCGTATGAGATAGTCGCTACTTCAGTGCCTGGGATACAGAAGTGGAGGTGTGTACACAGTCTAGTGGGGTGCCAGGTGATTACTGCAAGGTGGTAAAGTCCTAGCAGAGCTGTGTTGAAAGGTGCCATGGCACCTCAGAGAAAGGAGCAGTGGGCTTCCCAGAAATCTTTCAAGCTTAACTGAAAAGGTTGCTGACACTTAAAGTGTGAGTAATAGTGATAGTTTATCAAATAGGAATGAGGGATTGCACATTTCCTGCAGGCAAATTGCCTATGCACAGGCTGCACCACTGTCAGGATAAGCAACATGTGCAAGAGGGTGAGAAAATGTAAATGGCCTTGTATATTCTGCTAAGGGAATGGGTTTTTATCCACGGGTGATGGGGAGCCTTGGCCATTTTTAACTAAAGAGATCCTGTAAGAGAGAAAAGAGAAGCTAGATATGTATTTCCAAAGAGGTGCAGAGAATCAAGTGATCACTCAAACGCTAGAAATTCAAATGCATGACTGGTGTTCCTTCGTGCTTTGGCTCTCCTGGCCTGTTCTTTTCCTCTGCCTCCACATCTGCAGCAGCTATATTTTGACACAGCACCATTTCATCTTCAGCCCCTGTTTTCCCTCACTCCTGTATTGCTCTGTAGAAAATGTCCCTTTCCTGGTGGCCTGCAGAGTAATTTGGGATAAGAAAGTCTAGTAGATCTTTGGAAAATGGTGTTTTATGTTAAGACTTGCACTAAATACTAGTGCATTTTTCAGTAATAGTGTTTCTTAAGCAAATCTCAAACTTTCTAAATGATACAGAGAAATGTTGAGTTAATTTAATTAAAAATGGCCCTCATAATATTCATTCTATAATGTAAAATAATCGTTCTAAAAGAGTTTAGTAAAATTTTGATTTTTTTTATTTCTATGGAAACCGATTTTGATATCAGCAGCTAAAGAGCTCAGAAGAGATGATATGTGAGATGGTCATTACATCATTTTAATTTTAAGGAAATTGCCTGACAATCCCCCAAAAGCTTATTAATTCTGGCTAAGCTTGACAACTCCCAGTTCATGCTGCCAGCAGCCTGGTGCAGACTTTTCTATGTGCAATAAAATCAATGACAGGACACTATCATTTTGTAAATAAAAATATAAATACAGTTTCTCAAAATCAATTTGACAATAAGTAAAATGGTAGGATTGTGGCCACAGAACAAAGAACCTTCTATTTCAGACAATAATTAAGCCACATAATAATAACACTAAATGTTAAACTTTTGCTTTAAAATTTTTCTTTGGATATGTGAACATGCCTTTAGAATTTGTCTTGTCTGTCTAAAATTCAAATTCTATCCATAAATGTTCTTTTCCCCTTCTCTGACACCGAACTTCTACAGCTATCTGTGAAATATATTTCTAAACTTACATCTTCAGGTAAATGTGTTTACTAGCTCAGAAATTCAATTGCAAAGGCTGCAAACATTTCAGGAATAAATGCAGGCCTATCCTTTTCTCCCCAATTCTTTTCACATTGAGTGATAAAAGACAGTAGAGCTGCTCTCTTTTTATCTTTCTGGGGAGCAGGACAATCATTTACATATTTAAGTGCTTTGACAAAGGTCAGGTACACCAACTTAATAAAAGCATAAAGAAATTAAAATACCTTCAGGAAAGAAAAGACTGATATATCATCAAAGTAACAATCTGGACAAAGTCGGTACTGTCAATAAACCTGAAAGCAATGTTTAGAGTAATAAAAGATTACTGGAATGAGAGGTAGTAGATCTGGGTTCAAGAATTGGTTTTGCTAATAATAGGCAGCGTGGAATTTAGGAAAATTACTTTATCTTTTTTTTAAGTTTCAGCTTTCTTAGCTTCAAAAAGAGGGTATTTTCTTTGGTCACATTCAGTGGATCATAAATTATTCATCTTACAGGTATCAGGACTCCTTACTTAGTAGTGGGGAGTCTGTGGGTCCTGTGGTAATACTAAAGCGGCTATGCCCACTTAGGCATGTGTGTGGAATTTTAGGAAATTTCATCGGTGCTATCGTACTCAGTTGGGCAGGTAGAAACTATGGCAGGAACCTGTCCTTTGTGTCTCAAAATGGGGCATATTTTTGAACAGACATATAGATTAAATTGAAAACTCTTATCCTTGTTACATTTTGCTCTTGTCCCCTTTCAATTTCAGCCTCTCCTCCTCTGTAAGATGTCATGGTGACCTTGCCTTTAATTTCAAAATGTTTATTATGAGACCCCTTCCACCATCTTGATTTTTGTGGGCCTGCAGCAGTCAGCTGGCATTTTGGAGTCTGGATCAAGGCTCATTAAAGAGGTCCCTCAGCAAAATGACATCCTTCATACAATAAGAGGAAAGTGTTCCAATCTAAAACTTTAGGGAAGGACAACTTATCCTCAGGTAGCTCTGTTAAATAAAGGGTGAAACACAAAATAATCTGAAACCAGGAAAAACAACCCCACAGTCTCGATTATCTGACACTACAAAAGCCAAACTCACGAGACAGGTGCTGATGAAAAGGAAAGTGGTTTTATTTCAGGGGCTAGCAACCCAAGAAGATGGCAGGCTCAAGCCTCAAAAACCATCTCCCCATCTCTGTCAAGCCAGCAATTCTTATAGGGAATTGATGGGAATTTCAGGAGAGAATTTCTAAGGAGGGTGAAGTGCAGATGTGTAGTTTCTCTTGAGAAAGGGAATTGGGAGTGAGGGAAGGAGGTTGAAGTGGAATCATGCAGCTCCAGCTGGGGCTTATATGTCTCATTCTGATGTTACCTTGTGAAGTACGTCAGCCGGAGGTCTATGGTTCGTTGTTGGCGTCAGTGCTCCTTATTCCACAAACAGGTCGTTTAACTGTAATGAGAACTTGGCCAGAGGTAAAACACAGAGTTGATTATGCATAAGTTTGATCGCTAGACTAGTAATATTAAATCATGGTTACAATTAGAGCATCAGTTCAATATCACTTATTCTGGAGAATCCTGGGAAAATTTGATTTCGGGCCCCATCTGTTGAAACAGGGAATCCTGAGTAGCAACCCCAGTTCAGATGGCTCTGCAACTCTTTCTATTAAAATAAATACAGCTACTTATGTATTTACAAATTGTATGTAAAAACAAGAAATGCACACAATATATGAAACTTAGATTTTAAAAATCAAATTGCCAAAATGATTCCAAAAGGAAATATGTTGTTCTCTGGTCAGAGCCTCTAAAAACAGATAAATATATTTTAAAATAGGAGCCCAGTCTGAGGTAAAGGCAGCTCTCTGATGAGCTCAAGTGGAAAGGAATGTGTCTGTGAGAGCAGGAGAATATGCTCGAGCATGCCTTGTGAGACTGTGGTTAGTGGAGTGAAGACTGAAGTGCAGGAAAAGCTATAGATTTAGAACAAACTAAAGTAAAAAATAAAACTTTAGGCTATGTTTAGAACATTATAGTTTCACTGTTTCAGGCCAATTGTATAATATTAACAGATGAACACAGAAAGCAGAGTACTTTAACTTCTATTTTGCTTCCAATTTCGATGATGTTTACACAGGAAAAAGGAGAACAAACATCGTAAAATAAACTGCACCTCCTGAATAGGTCGGAGTTTGTCCCCGATGATTTAAGTGTATCTAGTTCCCTAGTTCTGGAGGAATTACCTTAGAAAAATTGCATCTTCACTTTTGATAGACCTTTGTAGTTTGTAAAATTGTTTTATACACTTAATTTTATTTGATAGTTTTAATGACCCAGTGTCACTAAGTGAGCATGCATATTATGCCACTTTATGAAGAAGTAAGTAAGGCTCAATGAATGACATTCTAAAGGTCACATTTTTTACAAGGGACCCAGCAGGGCTTAGTAGTCCGAGAAAATGGAGACAAGAAAGAGCATGGAATTTTCAAAAGGTATATTTGGAAAATGTAGTGGTAAGATTGATATCAGTGAATTTTCAAAAACCTAAAATAAATTATTTTGTACATGATGTGCACACAATTAAAAAGGGTGTGATCATGTTATGAGTGGTTTCTCTAATATTTGCCAAATAGTTGCTTTCCTTTTTGTTTTACATTATCGAGCATCTCTGTTTGAGCAATTGGCAAGCTTTCTCTCTCTTTGTAACTGAAGTGGGAGATTTGCACTGATCTTTATTTGGAGAGTGGAGGTTTCTGACATACCACAGAATTCTGTACCTGATTCTGCTGTGTTTTATATGTCTATCTGTAACTAGATGAAAACCCAGTGTCCACACTTGCCTAGATAACAGAATGCAGGTAATCCTAATTTTGCACCATTCCAATGTGAAAATATTTCGGTTTCCATGTTTTAGTTAAATAGCACTAGTTGTAGTTCAAGTTTCTGACACTATGATCTACAAACTGTGACTAACTGCATAAAGTACAAACTTTGCTAGTAGTTCTTCAGTCAAAATCACTAAGTAAATAACAGCTGCACTGATGACCATTCATATCATTTCACTGTCAGTGTCTCTTTCTGCTTCTGGTATTTCGTTTAAGCCCAGATAACAAAATGTGTAGTTGTGCTACCTTCTTGTCTCCCTGTGAATAACCCATGTGCCATTTTACAAAGATGGATAATCAAATGAGGGAACTGACCAACAAAAATGAAAGTGCACCAAATATATGTAAAATGATACTGCTCGAAGTAAAATTTGAATGAAATGTAAATGGAGGTTTAGAAGAAATAGCTGACCATGGGAATACTGACTTTGTGGCCAGTCAAGAGACTGAAGATTCACAGCCCCAGGAACAGAGGGAAGGGGAACTTATAGATATAATTGACAAAGAGAATGATAATGTCCCAGAGGAAGAGATAATGACAAAAAACTCCATTTTAAAGGAACCCTCAGAGATATTTCACAACATTAAAAGCACAAAAGATAAAATGTTGGTCGTTGATCCAAACTTAGAAGTATAGCAAAGCATAGCAAAGACATTTACTCCATACAATAAGTTATTCAAGAAGACAAGCCCTGTTCTTTTTTTTTAATCAAAAACAACAATGATGCCTTTAATTCTCAATGCTTCTAATGTTTTAGGTTATAATATATACTAAATCAATATTTATTTCTCTTTTATTTCCTATACATTTATATCTGTCAGCAAAAGAGTTTTTAATGTTTTGACAAGGAATTATACAGGTCAGAGAACAATTGTAGTTTTCTTCATTAATTATTAAAATCACTTTGTACAGTTTTATCATATTCATATTTACAGCCCCACACTGTCATGAAAAATCTTCTTGTCATTTATAAGGGCCTGAACAAAAAACCCTTGCAAAAATAGTCATTTAAAAGAAATGAACAGGAAGGTATGGGTTGAGCACAAACTTCAGATGAGCAAAAATTGTAACACGTATGCAGAGAAAAATAGGGTGGCCAGGATTATAGGAACAGACCTGGAATAGTTTTTTTTATTATTATTATCATCATCTTCACTTCACAGACATCCCCAGCAGTCGAACGTACAATTCTGGTTCCCACGTTTAAGTATGTCTTTGCAGGAAAGGAAAAACTACTTCATATGAATTATAGTGGAGGGGTCGGGGGAGTTGGTGGTGTACTTAATTAAGAATTACTGGTACAAAAGACCTGGGAATACATTTAGCCTGTGTCATGTCAAAGGGCCAACTGGGACACTAACAGGTGGTATTTCAGAGAGATGGATTTTTACTCAGTTAAAACAATTCTTTTTCATATCAGATTGTCCCAAAATGGAGTCAGAGTGATTAAATCCTACTGTTGGCCTGTTGAGATTTATCAATGTAAGTATTTTGCTGACAGAGTTGTCTTTCAGAGATTTGGGCTGGAAGGTAACCCCTAGGCCCTTTCAACTATAAATGTATGTGATTCTAGAATGGTAGTTACTACAATGTACAATGGTAGGTGGTAGTTCCTAAGGCTCTATGTGCTGTTTATTAATAAATACTCGGATCCTGATGTAGGATGGAGTATTGGAACAACAAAAGGTTTTTATGTCAGAAACACCATAGTTAAAACACCTGTTGAGATATGTGTGTAGCCTTGGGCAAGTTATTATCTCCAAGCTTCCCCTTTACCTGCTTATACTTGTTTTATGAGGATTACAAATAACATACTGAACTGGTGTTTGTAAATCTTAACTATTTTCATCTTTAAAAAACACAACAGCTTTACAGGTAGATTTGGGGGATAGAAGAATTTTTTTAAATACCAAAATCAATAATTTATTAATTCTATTTTCTATATTGGCAAAATATTTATGTCTTATTTAGGTATGAGATATGCATGATACACATTTATAATATCACTATGAGGGAGGGTGTGAAATATAGTGGTAGAAGTATGGTGACTAGTCAAAAGAACACATTTTGGATAAAGCAAAATAAAATTAGAATAAGTAAAACTTCTCAAATCATCAAGTTTAAAATAGTAAGATTTAGACCACAAACTCTAGCAACAGAAAGACTATAGAGTTTATGATGAGACTCTATTTCAAAGTTAATTATAAATCAATTAATTTTTTTGGTCAAACCCCTTGTTTTTAGTTCTTTTTTCTTATTTTTTAAAATTTATTTTAAAAGATTTTATTTATTTATTTTTAGAGAGAAGGGAAGGGAAGGAGAAAGAGAGGGAGAGAAACACCAACGTGTGGTTGCCTCTCACGCACCCCGTACTGGGGACCTTGCCTGCAACCCAGGCCTGTGCCCTGACTGAAACTGAGCCAGCGACGCTTTGGTTTGCAGGCCAGCACTCAATCCACTGAGTCACACCAGGGCAGGTTTTTTTTTCCTTTTTTTCAATATGATAGAGAGCATGTAGCCTTTACAATGAGGTTACTTTTCTTACGAAATTATAAATGAAATAATTCACTGAAAGTTAAATGGTAAAATCTAAACAAAATGAATAGATAAAATATCTGTAAGGCAAAATACACACTGGAAAATGTATTAATCACAACTGGGATTTAGAAAGAAAATTAAAGTAGCAAACCTATAAATTTCATAAGTAGGCATTTCTATCAGATAAACATCTCTTTTGTAAAAAATGAATACATCAGCTTATCAAAGCCTGACATTATTCTACAGTTCAGTAATATAATGAAAGCTTGTTGTTTTGAGTCTGAGGTCACAAAATAGGTGTCCTGAGTAGCTTATCAACTCATCAAAACCATGGGGATGTCTACATGTCAGAGGTAGCATGCAAAGTAATAAATTAACATCTGTACTTTTTTTTATATCAGTTTCTGTGAACTTGATAGAATGAGGCTGTCCTTAAGAAACTGAACTTTCAGTCTACCGACAAAATTAAGTTTTTGATTTTGCAGTTAACGGCCAGCCCCTGGACTGTGTTAGAACCACCAAAATAATATACAAGCCGTGGTTTTCTCAAGAGTCATCCAAATACTTCCCTGGCCTTTCTCTGACCCTACTCACTTGGCACTACTCGTCTCTTTCTGAGTCCACTTTCAGGCTCATTTAAGTTGTTGGCAGAACTCGGTTCCATGTGTCTACAGGCCCAAGTCCTTGTTTTCTTGGGGCTGCTGGCTGGGGTTTATTCTCAGAGTGTAGAAGTCTCTTATCTTTTTGCCCATGGTTTTCTTCCTCTTAAATGCCAGTAGTGGATATTTGAGTCCTTCTCCTGCTTTTTATTTCTTTGATCCCTCTTCTGCCTCAACTCTCCTGCCCTTACCTGAAAACAGCTCTTTGCCCATGTAATTAGACTGCATCCACCAGAATAACCTCCCTTCAGGATTTGTAGGCTTAATTACATCTGTTGTAAAGACTTTTTTTTTGCCACATGTAATGGAAAAACATTCATTAGTTCCGTGGATTAAAGCATGGACATCTTTGAGGAGTCATTATTCAGTTTACTGTGTAAGTACTGATATCACACTCTGAGAAATGCTGATACAGAGTCAAAACTTGGTAACTAAATTTACAATCGTGGTGGAAGATAGGCTTATTTGCTCTAAGTGGGAAGGAAGAGTATGAATTAGAAATAAAGGAATCAGAGATGACATGGAATTAACAAATAAAGGGTAGACATTGCATTAAGCAAAGGCAGTGATATTTCTTTCTTCAACACTTAGAGAAAACTTGAGATTATTTAGGATCTATTTATTTTTGCCTGGTTGAGAAAAGCACTGTACATAGTTCAATGTGTGGAAATAATATTTTCACTGGGCCCACATTTACATTTTACTTAGTTTGAAGTTGTTTCAGAGACAATTGAGATTGTTGTTGTTTGTAAAATTCTTAATAAGGTGTGTTTCCATTCAAAATTATGATTTGATTGAATTGACCTTCGGTGATTTTTTGTGAAAATATTATGATTCTTTTTAAGATTCATTTCCTCACCTTTTAAAATTTATATTTAAATTTACATAAACTCAATCTTTTTGGTGTGAAGCTATAAAATATGACAAACACCATCATGATACAGAACCATTCCATAACACACACAAAAAATCCTCATGCTTCTTCTTTGTAGTCATTTTTTGCTCCTAGATCTAATCCTTGGCAATCATTGATCTGTTCTGTATCTTTATAGTTTTTCCTTTTCCAGACTGTCATGTAAATATAATTGTATATTATGTAACCTTTTGAGTCTAGCTTCTTTCACTTAGCATAACACATTTAAAAGTCATCTATGTGGCCACATCTATCCGTAGTTTGATCCCATTTATAATTTCTAAAATTTGACTGAAATTGGCTATAAATTAGAATCTAAATATTTTTCATAATCAAGTTACAATGCTTTCATTTCAACAAGTACATTCAAGAATGTTCTTGTCATAATGCTAAAGTTTTGAGTTTTGTTTTTGGGGGTATTTTTCTCTGTAATTTTTTTTGGTGTGAGTCATACGGAAAACGTTTTTGAGGTAAACATGGATTTATCAATGTGCTTGAGCCCCCTGTAATTCTGAAAGTCTGATTAATGCAAGTTTTTAATGTTGAACAAAAAGATGAACATTGCATTATTTTGAAAATGACTAGATTTTTTATTTTTATTTATTTAGAGTCTGGAAAGCTTTTCATAATGTTAAAAAGCACTTAAAGTTATCACATTTTCAGTAACTTTTTCACCCTTCCTTGAAACAAAAACACTTGAAATTAAAACATGATTTTAAAAAAATCATGAACCCTGACTCCAGTGGGCTGGGAGCCACTCCTTCCTTCTCAGAGGCTCCTGGGTTCCGTTCCCAGGCTACCATCTGTACGGTGAGCTTGCAGGCTCCACTGAATGAACACAACACCCAGGAAATGCCTGTCACGTCAAACAGGAAAAAGTCATTGGACTCCTGTCCCAGGTGACGGAGTGAGGGAGGTATGTGAAAAGGCTGGAGTGTTGAATTCTCTTTTTCCAGCCAGGTAGTGACTCCTGCGCCATCAGTCATCACAGTAACAATCCAACTTGGTGAACACAGTTTTTCAGCCTTTGTCAGAGAAAACTCTCTTCTTTGGGAAAAATGTCAGAAGATGTCTAGATTCAGAGATAAGGTTACATCTCAAGAGTTCACTATTATACAAGGAGGACAAGTGTTGTCACAGATAGTCCAAAAAGCAGTTTAGTTGCATTTGATTCCTTATATATGACTGTTGTTCATGAGATAATTAATATTTTGCCATGTTAACATTAAAATTATTTTAAATTCCTGAATGTACAACAGCTAGTGGTAGGGGAGCTACAGCTGAGAAGCACATAGTGTGACGGGAAGAAACTCATTTAAATTTTATGCTTTTCTAGATACTAAGTAGAGTGGATAAGCCATATTCTTTTAGTTGAGACTTGAGCAGATGTGAATTTCTTCTTATTAGAATTCATGATTACATACCTTACATGCCGTAAGTAAATAGCTACTGAGCAGGAAATGGGAAGCTTAACTTTTTCTGTCTCTTAAATATAATCATCTGAGTCGTAGCTCCGTACCTAAAAAATAGTTTCATAAGTTAGTTCTGCAGCTAAAAGAGTCATTAATCTTTAAATAAGGATTGTTCATTCTGCACTCTTCTGGGGATTACATAGTGCTTCTCATGTACTATACCTTAGAGTGTTTTACTAAGCAGTGAAGTATTCTGGAGATGTGTGATGAATATGAAACTCACATAACTGCAGCAAAAGCTGAAGCACTAAGCTATTTGTTAAATCAGAAATCTATCACACATATTTGATGCTTGACATACAGAAATAGTGGAGAGCAAAACATGGTATTTATTTTCCAGCAAGCATGAAGAGAGTTTTTCAATATAGACTATTTACATAAAGAGATTTGGGAATGAAAATTCCTCAAGGATCTGAAAGGACAAACTTCAGGATTTCGCAATTGAAGATAAAACTCAGGATGTTTAGCTGCACTTACCAGAGACAGGTGCTTCAGGTAGACCCCAGGCAGTGTGGCTGCTGGGTCGAAGATTAGCACTGTTAGGGAAGATTGCCATGAACCTCATCGAAGATACTAGAGAGGGTTCTCCATGAAGCCAGCTGTTCTGTTCTTCCACGAACCTTTTTCAAATAATTTCTTTTCTAGCACAATGCTGAATTGAAATTTATTTGATTAAATTTTGTTTGTGGTTTCTGTGCAATCAACACTTAGTTTTTTCACCTGTACACTTCAGGACCTAGCGCAGGGTGCAATGCTTGGAACACCCTCCATGGGGTGTGCTACAGGAGTGAACGGTCAGTGTGTCCTAGGGAACACACTAGGATAGAGCACAGGTTAAAAAAAATACAGTACTTTTAGGTGGACAGGTGTCTCAGAAGATTGCTCCTTAATCTGTATATAATGGGTTAATTAATATTTAAATTCAGTTAATTTTCTTGACTGGTAGGTATTTTCTGAGCTCTAGAAAATAAATTTCTCTGTATCAGTCAGGATTCAACAAGAGAAAGAGAAGTGGTAGGAGACAGATTAGGAATTCTTTTTAGTATACTTTTCCATTTATTTAACTTGACTTTGCTGTTCTGAGGTTATATTTTATAGATTTTTAAAATACAGATTTTATACAATTTTAAGATCAGCATTTATAAACGTTTTCTGTCCCTCTCTTTCTCCCTCCCTTCCCCTCTCTCTAAAATAAATAAATATTCTAAAAAAAGATAAAGAAAATTTCAACTATATAACATAGTGTTCTTAAGTATAGTTACCATGTTTTACGTGAGATTGTCACTTATTCATCTTATAACTGAGAGTTTGTACCAGCATCTCCTATTTCTTCCCCAGCACCTAGCAAATGAAAGCACTCTTTGCAAAGGTATGGGCAGGCTTATGGCAATGAACTCAGGAGGGTAGTGGGGCACCCAGGGACTAGCAAGAAAAGGAAGCTGTTACATAGGAGACGAGGGTGCATGGCAGGCCACAGAGAATGATGGTCATGGTAGGGGAACTGCTTGATAAGACTTGTGGCTGTAAGGAAGGATACACTTGCAACCAAAACTGCCTCCTCGCTGGGCGGAATGTTCTCCTTGCCCTTTATCCTCCCTCACTGGTATCTCTCACCTATGCCTCCGATTGGCCTAATCTAATTGGAACCTCAGGGCACAGGATCCAAGCCATGCCTTGTATGAAGGTCAGCCTCCCAGGACAGAGTGCAAGGCAGAGAAAAGGAGAAAGTGGGTGTGGAGAGGCCACAGTGCATAACCAGCACACTTCTATCTACAGGCTCATCCCTGCCCAGTGCTCCGGACCTCTTCAATACCCTGAACAGGCACATTGTGTCTCAGGTTATCAGTGCTAGTTATTCTGAGCCTAGAGACTCAGGTTCTCAGAATTGAGCTTCTCAGTTCATGAGTCATTCTCCTTTTTTGTTTTGTCGTGATTATTAGTTCCATGTACTTGGCGTCTGCATTCCAGGACAAGCCGTTGAGCAAACTGTACCTTGGTTGCCTCATTTACAAAATACTAGGGTTGGAGCAGCTCATAAATTTAATTTTTAAAATTTATTTGTAATTTCTGATCTAAAGAACATAAGCCAAATTTAGACAAATTTAGTTTTATTAACTAAAACTACTGTGAAAATATTGGTTTTATTATCAATAAATTGTGGGTTATGCTCATTGCAAAAAAAAATCTAGAAAGAATGATATAATAAAGTTAGAAAAGGGAAGTAAGGGGAATTGCTAAAAATGCCAAAGGTGGTTGTAATGAAGTCTGAAAAGAGATAAATTTAAAGCCTATAAGACATTGGTTTTAGGAATGACATCATCAACTCCTGAATTAAAAATCAGAAATGCCCTGAACATTTGCATAAAAGTATAAACAGAAAATAGTTCCTAGCTTGTGTATTGTCTGTGGCAATGCAAAATCTGTTTATAAACATCTGGTAACACCAGAGATTGAGTAGACCCTGAAAGTTTCCAAGAAGTAATAAATTGCGTATGGAAGTTAATAGCACACAATCCATAATTACTCATTTATAGTATATAAATAGCATTGGTGTCTGTTTTTGTTGTTTTTGTTGCTATTAATTTTTTGGGGGGAGGCTAAAAATTATTTATTTTCATATACTTTCTTGGTCTTTCAAACCTAATTTTTGCATAGGAACTTAGATTTTTTAATGTCAAAATCATGGTATTATTCAAGAACTTTATCTTTCAAAGTGATGACAGATATAAGTACATCTATGTCATATGTTCTGTAAATGAATGCTTTTAGAATCTTTACAAGACAGCCCAATTAGCAAATCAATCAAACAAAGCCCAATTGTCTGCAAACCCTAATCATTTAATTGAACTAAAAATACAAATTCATATTAAAACATACTGCCCAGGCAAATGTCCTCATAGCTTAAAATCTGACCTGGATTCTTGGTTTTTGTCTGTTGTTTTGTTTTGTTTTTAGTATTCAGAGAAATGCAGCATACCTTAATTTTTAAAAATTAAGACATTTGAGAAATCTGGTAAAATATTATTCTTCATAGCAAGTCATAAATATTCTTCTAGTTAATATTCTGTGTAATGTTCATCAAAGGCTATTAAAGAAATAAGATTCAGCGTAATGGTTTCCAAGAAGGACAACAAGCTTCAGACCACAGTGAAATCTTATTTCATATTTTACTTATGGTCCACAAAATATGTTTTTTTTTTTACATTTAAATGGTTTTTAATAATCTAAACAATAATACTTTGTTATAACAATGATATGACATTCTGACCTCTGTGTTCATAAATAAAATTTTATTGGATCTCAGCCCTGTACATTCATTATCCATTGCTGCTATAATGGCAGAGTTCAGCAGCTGGAACAAAGACCACATAGCTTGCAAACACTGAAATATTTACTATTTAACACTTGACAAAAAAAGTTTGCCTACCTGTAGCTTACAGGATTCTATTAAAATTCATCTTCTAGAAGTCAGAGATATAGAATAGTATTTAAAAATAATATTCTGCTATCTGTAATCTTTTAAACCTCATATTTTAAAGGCTAATTTTTGTCTTTACAATTTTAAAATAATAAATTAATTCTACATGATATAATAATCATATGTTCCCTTTTGTTCAGTTTTTTTGGCCTCAGAAATAATTGACAATAGTTGAAATCTTGCTAATACATATATTCTCTTTTAAATGAATTATGGTTACATGAGAAATATTTCTCTGAAAGAATAATTATGCTTGGTATGACATTTCATAGACTACTGAGATGTAAGGTTTCTTTGAAGGGAAGACTTTCTCTTTTTTGTTGGTGAGACGAGGGGGCAACAAACTTCAAGAGAAATTATCTTCAGTGATCAGGACCTTGAGAGACAATGTAATCAGCACTGAAAGTTATTGTGCACTCTGAGAACGATGCGTAGGAGTTAGCACATATACTGGGAGTAAATGCTGAATAAGACAGTCTAGGAAAAGGAGATAATAAAAGGTAATATCTGTTACACTTAGAAGTGCTAAAGAATAATGAAAAAGGAAGATTTAAGGTTTTATAAAAGGAAAAAGTCTCTTTAGAATCTTAATACCAGTGTGGAACTGCAGTGAAAAAGACAAACTAGGTTCTGAGTTGTACACTATCACGAGCACAGTGTGTGATAAATCTAGGAGTCAGTCATAGCTAGTTTGAGAATGAAATTCACCCAATATTTAATACAGTATCAGAATTCACCTTCAGTAAAATTTTGATGTGATCAACAAATACCATGGATATGACTTACTGTGTAGGTTTGGATTCTTTCTCAAGTAGGAAATGAAGTTTTTATTCCTGTAACAGGAAATTTAGAAACCCAAGCAAGGCCTTTCTATCTACCTAACCTCAAGTGATTTTAAATTTAGATCTCATGTATTTAATTTCTTCATTTTTGTATGTGTGCCTCATGATCTTTCAATTCAGATTTGTGTTTGCTGATGTTTATAAAATCTTTACAGATTTTAGGTGAACAGTCACCTAAAATTCTGTGAACTGTGTCACCAATCAAGGAATTGCTACATTGTAAGCCAGTTAAATCATAGTTTTCAGGATTTATCTCTTCAATTGTCTAAGAGAAGGGTTACAACCATTATTCCCACTTACAAACAAGGTAGGATGCATTTTTGGAGAGGCATTTTTGTAAAATCAAGCAAAATGCAGATGAAAAAAAAGGAAATGAATCCAGATAAAGGAATAAGGTGGAAAGAGTTATCCATTATTAATGACAGAAAATGATGTATAAGTATTTTTTTAAAGATTTTATTTATTTATTTTTAGAGAGAGGGGAAGGGAGGGAGAAAGAGGACGAGAAACGTCAATGTGTGGTTACCTTTCATGCGCCCCCAACTGGGGACCTGGCCCATAGCCCAGGCATGTGCCCTGACTGGAAATCGAACTGGTGACCCTTTGGTTCACAGGCCGGCACTCAATCCACTGAGCCACACCAGCCAGGGATGGCTATAAGTATTTTCTATGAAATTAACTAATCAATTATTGCTTATTCATAATTGAAAAAATTGAATCCGAGTAAACATGAAAAAATTCGGTTATGAATTTCTATTGCTATAAATAAGTTTAAATGAACACGATTTTCTTAAAAGAAGAAAATGTAATTTATCATTGGAGGTACAATCTACCCATTTTAATCATTGGTAGTATATGTGAATATCTATTAAATTCAACACTGATTTATTTTTAAAAACTTGGTTAAACATTTGTTTAACATTATGATCTTATATTTATAACCTTATATTCATTATAGAAACCGTGTTTAAACTTTGCATAACTTTGAATGTATACTATTAAATCTATGTTAACAGTAAATGGCGATTACAAGAAAAACTTTAAGAAATCTTTAAAAGACCTTATTCTTTCATGGATTGATCCACACAGATAAACTCATAACCATCTACTCAGACAGAGGGAGAAAAACGTTGTTCCACTTTACTTCCAAAAATATTGCAGAGCTTGACTCTAAAATGAATATCTTTGATTTGAATACGATTTATTCCTGAATATTTGTTGAAATTCTCAGAAATGAGTCCTATTGAACTATTTTTTTATTTGAGGAAACTATTCTGAATTCATGGATTCCTTGAAATCAAGTTAGCTGTTCTCTTTTCCTTTTTTATTAATGGAAGAGATGAGTAGTAGGCTCTATTTGGTTGCTTTAAATTAATCTTCTGTCTAACAAAGAAGAAGTAAATTAAATTATTTCCAGTAACTAGACCCCAAATACTTATAAAATGCCCAAATAAATTATTTATATTTACATAATTGGAGAGCTGAACTAACAAAGTTAGTACTGAAATGCTTATACCTTTTAGAAAATCTCAGACTCTTCCTTAGCTAACAGCAGCTACATAAACGCACTAGTGGAATATTTTCTGTATTTATGAATGCGTGCTTTGACCTATTTAATAAAATGTTTAAAAACTGTCCACATTTTGATAAAAACATTTTAATTCTCAGTGTTTTAAGTTGGGAAGATATTTCAATTATGCTCACTAAAATAAAGATAAACATAAGAAACAAGAGAAAAGCCAACCGTTTTCAGAATGACAGAATAAGGACCTTTGAAAATCCACACCCCCATAAAGCACCAAGACAACTTCCAAAAAATGTCCAAATCAACTTTTTTAGTACTCTAGAAACTAAGAGAAGGCTTGCAACAGCCTGCAGAATATTATTCAGGAAAACTGACTATATTTCATTTAACAGTGGGGAGCTTTGTGATGTTTTAATATTTCCCTAATCCCATATCCCTCTCCTTAGCTCTACACAACAGGCTTGAAAACAAGTAGCCTCATAACTGCGGTAGCTGTGAAAACCAGTACCTTAGAGGGCAAAATGGGCTTGGAACTTTACAAGTCTTTTACTCATAAATCATCATTATTTTGACCTACCTAGCAGCTTGATGAAAAGGTTCATTGTCAGGATTGTCCTTTATTTGATCTAACTCGGAACCCTCTCTGCCTCATCCTTGGGATATTTGTTGAAAAAAATCAGTAGCAATTGTTTACTAATACTGCTGCCAGAGGTGGTATTACCATATGGAGCTAATGAGAGGATTGTCGAAAACTGTAAAAGGAAACAGTATGGAATGGGATCCACAGGAGGCTTTGAAAACATATTTTTGGGCATCCAGAAAGCAGCATGCATAGAAAGGGCATGTCTAGGAAAGGTGTGAAAAGATCCTAATCTCTCATTTCCAGCTGAACTTTAGGCTCTGTGTGAGTATGAAGTGAAGGCTAAGACACAGTTGTAAACCCTTTTGCCAGAGCATTGAAGATGTGCTTCAGAATACACAAGGGGCCTTCAGCAAAGGCTGCAAACCGATCATTCAAAGAATTTAAGTACATCTCTGTCAAATCATTAATTGACCACTAAACTAACTGATGAGTGACTTAAGTAGCTACAAATAAGTAGGATTACAGATTTAAAAATTTTAAAGAACTTGTCCAGGAAGTCATGAAATAAACTAACAACAGCAACACAGTGACAGAAGTCGACTCTAGGCAAAGGGAATCAAATTTCCCTTTATGTTATTTAAAATCTCCAGTTTTTTACAATAAAATATAAAGCATGCAAAGAAATAGGAAAGTATGACCTATATACAGGAGGAAAAAAGCAGTCAATAGAAACTGTTTCTGAGGAAGCCCAGATTTTGGACTTGGACTGTATGCGCACTATTATACCAATAACTAAAGGAAACAATATCTAAAGAATTAAAGGAGTTTTTTTTCTCTGCTTCTGGGCTTTCTGCTACAACCATGCTCCATCAGATCATCAGTCAGGCCAAGAAGCATCTAAGCTTGATCCCCTTCTTTGTGTTTATTGGAGCCGGAGGTACTAGGGCAGTGCTGTATGTGCCTGTCATTGTTCAATAGAGATGTCTGTTGGGAGAAAAAGAATAACTCAGAACCCTGGAATAAGCTGGGTCCCAAAGAAAAATATAAGTTCTACTCAGTGAATAGAGACTATAGCAAACTGAAGAAAGAAGGTCCAGACTTCTAAATGAAATGTTTCACCATAAAGCTGTTTAGAATGAAGGTTTTCCAGACGACATCTGCACTTAATTTTCCACTTAACCAGGAAGTATTTTCCCTCCAAATACACAAAATCATGTTGGTGTATTCTGTTGGGGTTTACACTGATTAATAAATATTTGAAACTTGAAAAAAAAGGATTTAAAAGAAAGTATGAGAACAATACCTCAACAAAAAGAGAAGAGTAATAAAAAGATATGATTTATAGGAAAAAAACTAATAGAAATTTTCAAATAAAGAAGTACATTAACCAAAATTACAAATTTACTAAAGAAGGTCAATGGTGGATTTGAACTGACAGAATAAAGAATCAGTGAAAAATGAAGACAGGTTCATTGAGATTATCCAGTATAAGCAACAGGGAGGAAAAAAATTTTTTCAAAAATGAAGAAAATTTAGTTTAAAAAACTGCCATGTATATTAACATACCCATAAGGAGAGTTCTAAAAAAAGAAGAGAAAAATACAGACAGAAAATTTGAAGAAATACTAACTGAAAATTTTCCAAATTTGATGAAAAATACTGACATGGATATACAGGAAGCTCAAACAACTTCATCACCTATATGAGGTCCTTAATAAGATCAACAGATGAGTCTTATCAAAAATCATGGAGGTCAAGGTAGTGAGATGAAATATTCAAAATGCTGAATGAAAAAGATTATTACAAATTCAAAATTCAGCAAAACTGTCCTTCAAAAATAAAGAAGAAATTAAGACAAAAGCAGAAAATAACAATTTAATATTAACAGTTGAAGACTTAAGTACCCTCTTTCTTTTTTTTAAAGATTTTATTTAGTTATTTTTAGAGAGAGGGGAAGGGAAGGAGAGAGGGAGAGAAACATTAGTGTGTGGTTGCCTCTCAAGCACCCCCTACTGGGGACCTGGCCTGCAACCCAGGCATGTACCCTGACTGGGAGTCAAATGGGTGACCCTTTGGTTCACAGGCTGGCACTCAATCCACTGAGCATACCAACCAGGACATAAATACCCACTTTCAGTAACAGATAATTAATATTGCAAACCAATTAGACCTCCATAAACACTCAACACTAGAATATACGTTCTTCTCAAGGCACATTGAACAACTTCTGTGATAGACCACACGTAAGGCTATAAAGAAGTCTCAATTTAAAAAAGGTATGTCATATAAAATATATTCTCTGACCACAATATAATAAGATTTGAAATGATTATTAAAGAGCAATTTGGGAAGTTCACAATGATGTGGTAGATTTTTCTTTTATTTTATATAACCAATGATACAAAAATGAAATGAGAAAGGAAATCAGATAATATTGAAATTTATAACTATACATGTATTTGAAAAAAAGACAGACTTTAAATTAATAGCCTAATCTTTTACTCTATGACTAGAAAAAGAAAAACAAATTGAATTGGAAACAATCAAAGGAAGCAAATAATAAGGATTAGTATGGAAATAAGTAAAGAGAGGAAAAAATAACAAAATCAAGAAAACTAAAAGTTGGTTCTATGAAAAATTCAACAATTTTAATAAACCTTTAGCTTGATTAACTAAGAAAACATCATAGAAGACTCAAATTACTAAGCGTCAAGAATTACAAAAGAGACATCACTAGCAACCTTACAAAATAAAAAAAAGAGAGATTATAAGCAGAAGGACAAATGCATGCCAAAAAATTAGGTAAGCTAGATAAATGGACAAATTTTTAGAAGGACAAAGCTTCCCAAACTAGCTCAAGAACAAATTAAAAAGTCTGAACAGACCCCTAACAGATAGAGATTGAATTAGTAATGAAAAATGTTTATACCAAAAAAAAAAAAAATTTGCAGTCTCAGATGTTTTCGGTGGTGAATTCTACCAAACATTTAAAGAAGTATTAACACCAATCTTTCACAAAGTCTTTCAAAAGTAGAAGATGAGGGAAGACTTCCCAAGTAATTCTGTGAGGCTGTTAATCTGATACAATAATGAAAGGCATCATAATGAAAGAAAATTAAAGACCAATTCCATTTATGAATATATCGATGCCAAAAATCTCAACAAAAACTAGCAAACTTAATACAACAACACGTAAAAAGACTTGTGTACCACCACCAAGTGCAATTTATCTCAAGAATGTAAGGTTTACTCAACCCAGGAAAATGAGCCAAATCAATGTACTCTCATATATTAAAAAGGGCAAAAAACAACATGGTAACCTCAATAGATGCAGAAAAAATATAGCATAAAATAGCACCTACTAATATGGCAACAATCAATAAACTAGGAGGAGAAGGAAACTTCCTCAACATAAGAAAGTCCATCTACAAACTACCCACAGAAAACATGAGACTTATTGGTGAAAGACGAATATTTTTTCCTAAAATCAAGAGCAAGAGAAGTATGTATGCTTGCACCATTTTATTCTACATTGTACTGAAGATCTAGGCAAGGAAATGAGGCAAAATAAGAAAATAAGAGGCACTTCAGTTGCAAATAAAGCAGTAAATCCACTTGCAGATGACATTAAATTGTATATGGAAAATCCTAAGGACTATAGAAAACACAAAAAAGTTATTAGAAGTAATAAATATGTTCATCAAGGTTGTAGAATATTAACCACTAAACAGAAAACAACTGAATTTCTACATACAACTATTGAACAATCCAAAAAGTAAATTAAGAAAACAGTTACATGTATAATAGCATCAATAGAATAAATAAGAATAAACTTTATTAGAGTATATTTAACATAAAATATTATACTAGTTTCAAATATATAACATATTCAACATTTCTTACCTAATTTAGTTATCACCACGATAAGTCTAGTAACAACCTGTCATCTGTAAACTGGTCCCCTTGATATTTCATGTGCCCACCTGGCACCATACATAGTTATTACAATATCATTGGCTATATATCTTACACTGTACTTTTCATCCCTGTGACTGTTTTGTGACTACCAATTTATACTTCTGAATCCCTTCACCTTTTATACCCATCTCTCTAACCCCCTTTCCTCTCTGGCAACCCTCAGTCCGATCTCTATATCTGAGTCTGTTTCCATTTGTTTGTTTGTTTATTTTGCTCTTTAGATCCTACATGTAAATGAAATCATATGATATGGAAATTTTACTTCACCTTCAATTCTTAATTATAATCTTGACAGGTAGAGGATTCCTGGTAGTAAGTTTTTTCCTTTCATCACTTTGAATATATCATGCCACACCATTCTGGACTGCAAAGTTACTAATAAAGTATCAGTTTATATTCTCATAGGGTTTTTTTTTTCTTACTGCTTTTAAGAGTCACTCTTGCCCTAAACTTTTGACATTTTAATTTTGATGTGTCATGTTGTGAGTCTCTTTAAGTTCAAAGACCCTGGTATAGCAGAAGTTGAGTAAAACAAAACAAAGGAAAAATGGTGCCTTCCAGCGTTCTGTCTTTGGAGAAAGTTCCAGCTGCCTCTCCAACACATGCCCTAAAATTAGTCAATGAATCTTCACATATGACTCAGGCACTTTCAAACTGCTGTCTCTACACCAAGGACTCAGAATGACTGAGCTCGTTTACAGGTCCTTTAAGGATGAAGTTTCAATTTCCTACAGCCCTTCAACTCAAACCCAGATGTTTTAGGGGCTTCTTTTTCCAGTTTCCCCTGGTAAGGGAATCTGATGTGAGTCTTGAACTGTTGGCTCTTCAGGAGGGACCTGTGTGATAGTGACAACCCTCCTGCTTGTGAAACTGGGATGTAAACCCTGACTAGATTGCACCTCTGCCCTTCTTATGCATCTCAGTGTGACCATTTCTTTATACCCTCAGTTGTAGAAAATCTGCTCTGCTAGTATTCATGTAGTTCTTAAAGATATTTGATCTATAGGTAGTTGTAGTTTTGGTATGTCTGCCATCTTTACTCTGCCTCCCCAGAATAAATTTAACCAAGAGGTGCAAGACTCAAACACTGAGAAATACAAAAAATTACCAGAAGAAATTAAAGAGGTCATGGATTAGAAGGCAATATTGTTAGGATGGCAATACCTCCCAAAGTGATCTGCAAATTCGGCACCATCTTTATCAAAATCTCTATGCAGAAATGGAAAATCTTCCCTTAAAATGCATATGTCATCTCAAGGGAGCTCAAATAGCCTGAACAACCCTGAAAAAGAACAAAGTACCAAAGTTCACACTTGTCAATCTCAAAACAGTGTGGTAATGGCATAAGGATCAACATATAGGCCAATGGAATATAACTTGGAGTCCAGAAATGAACTTATACACTATGATGAATTAATTTTTAACAAGTGTGCCAGGATAATTCAATGGAGAAATAGTAATCTTCTCAATAAATACTACTGGTTCATTCACATGCAAAAGAGTAAAGTTGGATCTCTTCCTCAAGCCAGTAAAACAGAATTTAAAAAGTGAACACACAATCCACATAACAAAAGAAAAATATTGTAAAGCATACATCTGATAAGGGACTTGCATTCAGATTATTTAAAGAACTCTTACAACTGAACAATTAAAAAAGACAAAATTAACAAATGGACAAAAATCTCGATAGACATTTTTTCAAAGAAGATATACAAATGGTCAAAGCACAAGCAAAAATTTTCAACCTCACTAGTCATTTAGGAAATGTAAATCAAAACCACAATGGGATAGAACTTCACTCTCACTAGGATGATGATTATCAAAAAGATGGGCAATAATAACTCTTGACAAAGATGCGGAGAAACTGGAACATTACTAATGAAATCATAAAATAGTGCAACCACTTTGGAGGACAGTTTGGCAATTCTTCAAAAAGTTAAATGTAAAGTTTATGACCCAGTAATTCCACTCCTAGATATATAACCAAGACAAATACAAACATATATTTACACACAAATTTGTATATGAATATTCATAGCAACATTATTCACAGTAGTCAAAAAGTAGAAACAACTCATGCTGTATTTATTTAGTCATGAAATGGAATGAAGTACTGATTTATGCAACAACATGGATGAAGTTTGAAAACATTAAGCAAGGGCCATATACTGTGTGATTCCATCTATATAAAATATCCAGAATAGACAAGTCCATAAAGACAGAAAGTAAATTTAAGGTTGCCAGAGGTGGAGGGTGGTGTTGAGAATTAATTACTAATGAGTATGGATTTTGTCGAGATGAGGAAAATATTCTGGGATTAGATAGTAGTGATTATTGAACAAAATTTTAAATATCCAACAAAAACCAATGAATTACATATTTTAAAAGAGCGAATTTTATGGTATACAAATTTTGTCATAAGAAAGGTGTTATAGTCCTGGCTGGTGTGGCTCAGTGGATTGAGCGCTGGCATGAGAACCAAAGGGTCACTGGTTCAGTTCCCAGTCAGGGTACATACCTGGGTTGTGGGGGCAGGTCCCCAGTACGGGGCACTTGAGAGGCAACCACACATTGATGTTTCTCTCCCTCTCTTCCTCCCTTCTCCTCTCTAAAGATAAATAAATAAAATATTTTTTAAAAATGAAAGCTGTTATAAAAAATAAATAAAAGTGTTAGTGCTCTTAATTATCCAAGGAATGTAAATATGCATGCAACCCGTTAAATGGAGAAGGGACTTTCACAGTTGTGGTGAAACCCTACTGAACATCATGATGTGATTGCATCAAGTTATTTTATAGTGTCACATTGGCTAGCATTAATAATAGTACTGGCTTTTCAATAAACCTCAAGTAATTCCAGGAGAAATAATATATACATTGAATAAAACAAAAGCAAGGTGGCTTCAGAAAGAAAAGCAAAAGATCTTAATGTCATGCAGTGCAGCAAAGGTGGCTCATACTATTAATTGTCTTGAAACCCTTAAAAAATTAAGATCAACTTCTAGAATATTATTATATCTGAAGAGTCAAGTTTCATTCCAGTTTCACTGTTTTAAGAGGAAAAATACCGAAGTATCTTGATAGACATTTCACAATTTTATTGTGTATCTATGCTAGAAAGTTTTATTTTTCCTTTCATAAAGTAATGTACTGCCACATGGAAAAAACTCTGATATGAGCTATATCAGCATGTGTCCTTCTTGGTATTGGAGATAGGAGTGGCAGGAGAGGAAGAAAGAGCACCCTAAAAGACTTCATTTTGCACATATTTGTTCATTGCATTATGAGCTTGCCTATTTTTTTAACAGTTTTCACACAAGACAATTTTTAGTTAAAAAAGACTTACAAGAATTTTTCCTTTTAAATGCGCCCCACATTTACAGCGGATGTTATCCTTCTTAATCTTATATTTTTTAATTTTTCAACAAGGTTATTAACTGAACAACTCTAATGGCAAAGCAAATGCTAGTGATGATATACAGTAAGCAATACAGATACTGTTCTTGCTTTGTGGAACTTCTGGTTTGGCTGAAGGGACAGGCAATAACTGAGTATTCAAATAATTGAAAGTATATATAAAAACTGCATAGTAAGCAAATTAAATTACTGTTAGGGTAGTTTTTAAGTAAGGAATCTGATCTAGTGTAGCATATTTTGGTTTCTTCTTTTAGGTAATGCCCTTTGAGCAGAAATTGTCAAGATAAGTAGATATTAATCAGATTGAATTAGGATGGAGTAGGGGTAAAAGTGTCTCAGGACAGTGGCTCCGTCCTAAGACTAGAAGATGGCTTTGTGAGAATACCCTTCTGCGCACTGTTTAAAAAGGGGCATTTAAGGTGAGGTTAGAGAGTAGGCAGGGGCCCCAGCTGTGAGGCTGCGTTAAGGACTTAGGTTTTTATTAAGAACAAAGGGAAGACATATAGGTGTTGAATACCTGGGAGAACAGGGGATGGGACAGGATCAGATATGGTTTTGAAAATTTTCTTTGGCTGCTGCGAACAGTAGACTGTGGTGAAGAGAGAGTGAACGTGGGAAGATACACCGGGAGAGTACTGCAGAAACCAGTAGGAGATTACACAGCCTGGACTAAGGTGGTAAGACAGGGAGAGAAGTCAACAGATTTGAAGGATATTTGGAAGAAAATCAAAAGGACTGATGGGTTAGATACTAACAGTGGTAGTAAGTAGTAAGAAATGACTCCACAGTGTTTTGTACCTGTTTTATGCAATAATTATGTTTTGCAATGTATTTATTAACTCTTTACCCACTTTTCTCCAAAACACAATTTCTAGCAGATATCATTATAGGTCTGAGTAGGACTAAGCGATTATTTATTTTAACTGGTTGTTAGGCAGCTACTGAGGCCAGCAACTAGAAACACAGAATATGCATAATTTATTGACCCTTGTTCAAAGACACAGTGAGCTGCCTAACACACTTTAATTATGCTCAGCTTTATTGCTCTCTAGAGAAGTGTTTTGTCATCGATTGCATATTTTGGATGGTCAGAAAATGAATTTCATTAATACTGAGCCTATTTACGACATCAATATAAATTTGGAATGTATAAAACTGTTAATTCAGCATATGCATCTAAACAGATGTTTCATATAATAAAAATGAGCATTAAGGAAGGGTCACTGTGCACATATGGAGCAGTCAAATAGGTTAAGTAATTATGAGAAAAAATAAAAGGATGCCTGAGACCTCAATCTACAGCTAACATTAAATTGTAAAAAGATGAGCTGTGTTGACAAATCATTAGTTTTGACAATCTCTTACCCCTTCTCCTTCCAACACATAATTATACAATCATCTCACTATTTTTAAAGGAAAAGGTGAAAGTTTTGGGTACCAGTAATATATTGTGAACCCCTTTTTACTTAGGGGGGTTGCTCTTTTTAAAAAAAAAGCAAGTATTCATTTGTGTGCTCTTTACAGTACAGACAATGGCTTCAGAAATTAAGCAATGTAAATTCATAGCCAAGAAACACTTCAATGTGTCACAGTTTCACTACATCACTAGAATAATTTTAAGGCTTTTTCAGAACATTTTTCACCTGTGACAGTTGAGTTGATAATCACATTTTCAGTTTGTATGTAAATGTGTGCATACTTCAAGCATTTGCTTCATTCCAGGGTTTCTCCTTGTGAGGTTATTGTGTCATGAATTGTACATGAACGTGTCAAGTACAACATTATTAATGTATAATTAGATATAAACCAATTAACATTTGAAATATCAGAGTATTCCCCTACTTTCTTCAGCTTCTAACTGCTTACCAAGTGTTGGAAATTATTTGTATCTTTCTTATATTTAATCAGATAGTTTTTTAAGCAGAGGGACTACTTAAGAAATTAGACACTAAATGATTCTACATTACAATCAGCTGAGAGTTGAGGCGGTGGGAAGAGAGCCAAAAAAGAGACACGGGCTGAATTTGGGACAACTGGGAATTGAGATTGGAACAAATGATTCAGGGAACAGATGCTATATTAAGAATATCAGGGCTGGGGAGAAAAGAATTCTCAAGATACTTGCTATGCATTAAAATACATTTATCTGTGAGAGATTGAGTTAAGAATTTGAGAATTGTAATTATTTTTCTCCTGCATGAACTATGAATCTTTGAATTTAACACCTCACTGAATTTTGGCCACTTGGGGCCCTTGGATTCATTCAGGTTATACACACTTACATATGCTCACACACATACATCCATACTGACATATGCACTCACACATACATATGGGTTAATGTGCATTTAGTCATGATAAATACAAAAATTCAGAAAATTCTGTTTATGAGTGTATTTCCTCAGCACACAAAAGCTAAGTTATTAACATGGCTATCATTTGTCTCTAATTACCATGACACTATTGCTTGAGCACAGATTTACTTAGATGGCCTCATTCATTGTGTCAAAGCATCCATTGTTACATGAGTTAAAATAAAGGCCCATTGATTCAGGAAGATGTCATGTGATTTTTACAGGACAGTCTAGACAACACAATGTGGGCCAAGACTAGACTTTGCATTTTTCAGGCTCTTTCTGGCATGCCAGCTTTATAATGGATTTTAATAGTGTCTTATGTGTAAACATACCTCTGGTAGATATGAAATTCTTTCATTTCCGAGCACTAAATGTATGAGTCAGCTGTGAGGAGTAGCTATAATGAAAGATGACTGGATTTTCTTTGATTCTCTCTTCCATCTCCTCCTAACTCACTGTGAGAGCTTTGGCAGTATCCATTCACCAAAAACCATGAGTGAAATTGGTTTGCATTCCGTTGTATTAAGAACGCTATGGAAAACTCTTAAGTAGTATGAGATATACATTGAGTTCTATTGTAACTGTTCCCCTTCGTTAAATGGGGCTTCCCAAACAAAGACTGATTGCTTTATAAATTGAGCATTTGGGCAAGTGAAATTGAATAGCTTTCTAGCCTCCTACCCACCCTCTTTCACTGGAAATGATGGGTAAGATCTTATCAGAATGGACAACTTTCTATACTGCTAATAGGATGGTAAATAGGTACAACCTTCCTTGTAAGGGGAGAATGTCTGCATGATTCAAAACTTCAAAACTGTGCTCTGGCCAGTGTAGCTCAGTTGGTTGGAGTGTTGTCACATGGTAAAAGGGTTGCAGTCCAATTCCTGATCAGGATACATACCTGTATTGCGGGTTCCATTCCCAGTCCAGGTGCATGCAATACCCAGTCTGCCCATGCGGGAAGCAACCAATCAATGTTTCTCTCTCTCCTTTTCTCTCTCTCAAAAGCAATGAAAAAATTTCCTTGCGTGAGGATTAAAAAAGAAAGCTTCAAAATTGCCTTTATGTTTGTCCCCAAAATTTCACATTTAGAAATTTATTACATAGTAAAAATATCGAAACTGTGTGCAGTGATATTTATATAAGATGCTAATCAGAGGATTATCATGATTTTTAATTTTAAAAATCTAAATATCCAGCACTGATTAAATAGATTCTGTAGATTGTATGTCTATCCATACAAAGATGTGATAGGTAACCATTAAAGCTTATGCTATGTAATATTATTTTTTATTGATCATGTAAAACGCTCAAGAGATATTAATGCAAAAGAGATTACAAAATAGTATTTCTATGATCTAATTTTGCTTCTATCTATTTTAAACATTTGTGCTACAAATAATAGAAGCCAAAGAGAATTTATTAGAATAGTAAGAGCGGGCTTGAGACTGGCCCAGACCTGAGAATCGGAGGGGCCGGGAACTAGGAGCCAGCGTAGGAGACGCGGTCTTAATCAGCACGGCTTCGCGTCTGCTGCCTCTGCTGCTGCTAACTGAACTTTCCACTTCCGCTCCTCCTGGTATCACTCAAGATTAAAACTCAGGATAATAATGGGTGTTATTGTCCTAATTAATATTAATGTCCAGGCCCTGACACCTTAGAAAAAGTAAGGAATGAAAGTAATGCTTTTTCATTTTCCACCTTGGAAGTGGGATACAGTAAGTAAGAATTACATTTTCAATAAGATTTTAAGCAATGGGAATAAATTAAATTTTCCAGAGAAAACCAGAGTGGGAGGAATAGATATCTGACAGTGTCCTATATATGTTCATCACAATATTTTACCTTGAAGGTAAAAATAAAAGTTATGCCAAAAAAGGAAGAAAAAACTACTACTTAAGGGACATCTATAGTAAGTGTAACATACATGGTTCCTCAAGGGGTAAAAACAAAGATTTACATTGTGTTTATCTCCCCCAAAAACATCAATTTAAAAGTCTACTATACCAGAGGGTAGAAATTATTTCCTCTTATACAGGAAAACAGGATATGCATTATAATATCATTTATCAATATCTGTCTATTTATCTCAGGAGATCCACTGCTTCCTCTCCTGCAATTCATCTCAGAACCTGGAATATAAATCCTCAGTACGTCATTGTTGATGATGACATCTCAAAAGAGCCCTGCTAAGCTCTATTATTTTAACTCTTGATTTGGAAGGAAAATCATGTTTATGGAAGCCATATAAAACAATTGATAGAAATGAAGTTTTACTGACATCATTTGAAAATAGCCCTAAGAAAAAGAAAGTTTTACCCTTTGCAACAGCATGGATGGACCTGGAGAACATTATGCTAAGTGAAACAAGCCAGTCAGAGAAAGATAAATACCATGTGATTTCACTCATATGTGGAATCTAATGAACAAACTGAACTAACAAGGAAAATGGGGACAGACTCATAGATGGAGAGCAGAATGACAGCTTAGCGGGGGTGGAAGGTTAGGGGGTGGAGGGACTAAGCAAAAAGGAAAAAATACTCAGGGGCATGGACAACAGTGGTGGTTGCTGAGGGGAGGGAGAATAAAGGGACTAAATGATGATGGAAAAAAAGACAATAAAGATTAAATTAAAAAAAAGAAGAAAATAGCCCTAAAATATTTTCACCATCTGCTGCATTACAGAGACCATGAGGTATCTCCAAGAAGGTTCTCTAAATTTGACCTTGAAAACCCTAGTCCATCTGCTCTGAAATAAAACTAAAGTCAGTACCCTGGTACTTGGTTCAGAGCCAATATTTCTATAGGGAGCTACTGAAAGGATAATGTTATTTGAGATAGCTTCTGTCAATATAAAGTTAAAAGTATAATTGTCAGTGGAGTGGAAGTGAGACTGTGAGAAATTGATTTCTATATTTTTGCTTGTCTTTTGTCCTTCTTAACTGTAATGTGATCATGAAAGCCATGCAACTAAATAAAACTTTTTACCAATTAGTATTTGCTTTGAGCATTAATTAAAAAGCTCTGAAAGAAGTTTATTTTTTACGTGTCATGTTATTTCAGTGTCTACAACTGTGCAAATAATTATATTTTCAAAAATAGAAAGCTTCTAATAATTTGTTTTTATTTTTAATTTATTTCTTTCTGTTTTATATATTTTTTCTTTTTTTTCCTTCTTGACCCTTTCCCTTCTTTTCTCCTATTATCCCCATCTGTCCTCTCCTCTAGTTACTGTCAGTTTGTTTTTTATTTCAATGTTGCTAGTTATATTTTGCTTGCTTGTTTGTTTTGTTCATTAGTTTCCACATATAGGTGAGATCATATGGTCATATTTGTCTTTCACCAACTGGCTTATTTCATGTAGCATAATGCTCTCCAGTTCCAATCATGCTGTCATGAAGGGTAGCAGCTCTTTCTTTCTTTCTGGTGTGTAGTATTCCATTGTGTAAGTGTACCACAGTTTTTTGATCCACTCATTTACTGTTGAGCACTTAGGTTGCTTCCAATTCTTGGCTATTGTGAATTGTGCTGCTATGAACTTTGGAGTGCATAGGTTCTTTTGAATTGGTGTTTCAGGATTCTTAGAGTATAATCCCAGCAGTTGAATTGCCAGGTCAAAAGGCAATTCCTTTTATTTTTATTTTTCTTGAGGAAATTTCAAACTGTTTTCCCCAGTGGCTGCACCAGTCTGCCTTCCCACCAACAGCGTACTAGGGTTTTCTTTTCTCCACATCCTCACCAGCACTTGTTGATTGTTGATTTGTCTATGACAGACATTTTGACTGGTGTGAAGTATCTCCTTGTGAGTTTAATTTGGATCTCTCTGACGGCTAGTGATGCTAAGCATCCTTTCATATGTCTCTGGACCCTGTGTATTTCCTCCTTGAAGAAGTGTCTGTTCAGGTCCTTTGCCCATTTTTTCATTGGGTTGTCTTCTTGCAGTGGAATCATGTGAGTTCTTTATATATTTGGAGGTCAAACCCTTGTCCAAGGTATCATTTGCAAATGTATTTTCCCATACAGCTGGTTCCCTTTTCATTTTGCTGGTTTTCTTTAGCCATGCAGAAGCTTATTATTTTGATGAAATCCTATTTATTTATTCTTTCCTTTATGTCCCTTGCTCTAGGGGGCATATTGGTGAAAATATTGCTGCATGGAATACTGAGATTTTCCTACCTGTGTTCTCCTCTAGGACTTTTATGTTGTCATGACTTATGTTTAAGTCTTTTATTCATCTTGAGTTTATTTTTATGTGTGGTATAATTTGGTGGTTGAATTTTATTTTTTGCATGTAGTTATCCAGATCTCCAAGCAACACCATTTGCTGGAGAGGCAATTTTTACTCCATTTTATACTTCTACCCCTTTTGTGGAATATTAATTGACCGAAGAGACATGGGTTTATTTCTGGGCTCTCTATTCTGTTCCATTGATCTATTTGTCTGTTCTTATGCCACTACCAGACTGTTTTGATTACAGTGCCCTTATAATATAGTTTGATGTCAGGTATTGTGGTTGCTCCTAGTTTGTTCTTCTTTCTCAGAATTGCTGCATATTCAGGGTCATTTATGATTCCATATAAAATTTTGAAATATTTGTTCCTCATCTGTGAAATATGTCATTGGTATTTTAATGGAGACTGTGTTGGATCTATAAACTGCTTTGGGTAGTATGGACATTTCGATGATGTTTATTCTTCCAATCCATAAACATCGTATATGCTTCCATTTATCTGTGTCTTCTTTAATTTCTTTCTTCAGTGTTGTGTAGTTTCCTGAGTACGGGTATTTTACTTCCTTGGTTAAGTTTATTCCTAGGTACTTTATTTTTCTTATTGCTATTGTAAATGGGATTTTTTTTCCTGATTTCTGATTCTGATATTTCATTGTTGGTTTACAAAAATGCCTTCAATTTCTGAATATTGACTTTGTATCCTGCTGTTTTGGCAAATTCACTTATTAGGTTGTGTACTTTTTTCTTGGAGTCTAGGATTTTCTATGAACACTATCATGTCATCTGGAAACAAGGTCAGTTTTACTTCCTCCTTTCCAATTTGGATGCCTTTTATTTCTTTTTCTTGTCTGATACATGTGGCTAGGACTTCCAATACTATGTTGAATAATAGTGGTGAAAGCAGACATCCTTGTCTTATTCCTGATCTTAGTGGGAAAACTTTAACTTTTGCAAGTTGACTATGATGTTTGTAGTAGGTTTTTCATGTATGGCCTTTGTTATGTTGAGGTATGCTCCTTTGTTCCCATTTTGCTGAGTGCTTTTATCATAAATGAGTGCTGTACCTTATCAAAGGCTTTTTCCACATCTATTGATATCATCATGTGCTTTTTGTCTTTCCTTTTGTTTATGTGATGCATTACATTTATTGATTTGCAAATATTGTACCATCCCTGCATCCCTGGGATGAATCCCACTTGATCATGGTGTATGATCTTTTTAATGTATTGCTGGATCTGGTTTGCCAATATTTTGTTGAGGATTTTAGCATCTATGTTCATCAGTGATATTGGCCTGTAGCTTTCTTTCTTTGTTGTGTCTGTATCTGGTTTTGGGATTAGGATGATGCTGGCCTTATAAAAAGAATTTGGGAGTCTTCCCTCTTCTTGTAATTGTCGTAATAGTCTGAGAAGGACAGGGGTTAGCTCTTCCTGAAATGTTTTGTAAAATTCTCCTGTGAAACCATCTGGTCCAGGGCTTTTCTGTGCCTGGAGTTTTTTGATTACTGCATCAATTTCACCAGCTTTTATCCATCTGTTCAGGCTTTCTGCTTGTTTTTCATTCAGTTTTGGAAGATTATATTTTTCTAGAAATTTGTCCATTTCACCCAGGTTTTCAAATTTCTTCGCATATAGTTGTTCGTAGTAATTTCTTACAATCCTTTGTATTTCTGTGGTATCAGTTGTAATTTCCCCTCTTTCATTTCTGATTTTATTTATTTGCATCCTCACCCTTTTTTCCTTCATGTGTTGCTTAAAGGCTTGTTGATTTCATTTATCTTTTCAAAGAACCAGCTCCTGGATTTATTGATACTTTAAATTATTCTTTTAGTCTCCATGTCATTCAGTCCTGCCCTGATCTTAATTATTTCCTTCCTTCTATTCACTCTGAGCTTTGTTTTTATGTTGTTCCTCCAGTTCTTGAGATGTAAGGTAAGGTTGTTTATTTGAAATGTTTCTATCTTTTTTAGGTATGCCTGTATGGCTATGAACTTCCCTCTCAGGACTGCCTTCACTGTGTCCCATAAATTTTGCACTGTTGTATGTTCATTTTCATTTGTTTCCAGAAACTTTTTGATTTCTTCTTTGATCTCATTATTGACTCATTCATTGTTTAATAGCATGCTCTTCAGTCCCCATGAGTTTGACTGTTTTTGAGTTTTTTCCTTGAGGTTGGTTTCTAGTTTTAAGCCTTTGTAGTCTGAGAAAATGTTTGATATGATTTCAATTTTCTTGAATTTGTTGAGGCTTGTTTTGTGTCCTATCAGATGGTCTATCTTTGAAAATGTTCCATGGGCATTTGAAAAGAATGTATATTTTGCTTCTTTGGGAATGAAAGGTTCTATATATATCAGTTAAGTCCATTTGATCCAATGCATCATTCAGTTCCACAATATCCTTGTTGATATTTTGTTTAGAAAATCTATCCATTGTTGACAGTGGGGTGTTAAAATCCTCTACTATAAGTGTGCTGTTGTTTATATCTTTCTTGAAGTCATCCAGATTTTCCTTACATATATGGGCGCTTCCTATGTTGGGTGCATATAGATTTACAATGTTTATGTGTTCTTCATGGGTTCTTCCTTTGAGTACTCTGAAGTGTCATTCTGGGTCTCTTTTTATGGCCTTTGTTTTGAAGTCTATTTTGTCTGATATAAGTATTTCTACCCCAGCTTTTTTTCCCTGTCCATTTGCTTGGAATATCATTTTCCAACCCTTTACTTTCTGTCTGTGTAGGTCTTTTGTTCTGAGGTGGGTCTCTTGTAGGCAGATCATGTTTTCTTATCCATTCAGCTACCCTATACCTTTTAATTGGAGCTTTTAATCTATTTACATTTAAAGTTATTATTGATAACTTTATTCATTTTTTCCCTTTGTACTTGTGTTCCTCTCTCCCTCACTCTTTTTCTTCATCTTCTTAAAGCAGTCCCTTTAGCATATCTTGCAATGATGGTTTGGTAGAGGTGTATTGTCTTAGCCTTCTTTTGTCTGGGAAACTCTGTATTTCACCTTTCATTTTAATTGAGAGCCTTGCTGGGTAGAGTACGTCTTGGTAGCAGATCTTTGCTTTTCATTACTCGGAATATTTCTTGCCATTCCCTTCTGGTTTGTAGTGTTTCTGTGGAGAAATCAGCTGCTAGCCTTATTGGGGTTCCCTTGTATGTAACTTCCTGCTTCTCCCTTGCTGCTGTTAAGATTCTTTTTTTGTCCTTGATATCTGCATTTTAATTATGATGTATCTTGGAGCGGGGCTCTTTCAGTTCCTCTTGAGTGGGATCCTCTGTGCTTCCTGGACTTGTGTGACTTTTTCTCACCTCAAATTAGGGAAGTTTTCCATCATTATTTTTCAAACACGTTTTCTATCCCTTGCTCCATTATTACATTTCATGTTGTCCTGCATTTCCCTTAACACTTCTTTGTTCTGTCCGAGCCTTTTTTCATTTTCTTTTTCTTTCTGGGAGTTTTTTTCTAACATGTCCTCCAGCTCACTGATTTGATCTTCTGTTTCATCTAGCCTTCTTTTGATTCATTCTACTCTGTTCTTCAATTCAGAAATTATATTCTTCATTTCATCTTGGTTCTTGTTGATAGTTTCTATGCCCTTTTTCATGCTGATATAGTTTGCAGTAAGTTCCTCATAGTTTCCCTGTAGTTTTTTGTAGTTCTCACTGGGCTCATTGAGTTCATCGAGCTTCATTATAACCATTGTTTTGAACCCGATATCTGATAGTTTACTTGCCTCTATTTCACTTAGTAGTCTTTCTGGGGATTCCTCCTTTCCTTTCAATTGGGGGTTGTTTCTTTGTCTTCCCATTATTTGGCTGCCAAAGCAAAACCACAAAGCCCAGGAAACGAATCCACATCTGCAAAAATAACTCCCCGTTGCACTCCCTCTCTCAACAGCAAATGGACTAGTATTAATAACGTTATAAAGAGATTAAGACTATTATAAGAAAGGGGAAAATAAACTATAGTATAAAACCTATAGTTTATATATGCACAAACTTGATGGACAAGAAAGGAATGTTAAAAAGCTGTGTAGTAAAGTAAATATTGCAAATCATGGAGAAGATCACAGTGGATTTCATCTCGGTATCCTCTAGTATTTACCACTGTTTTTTCTTTCTGATCCGCCTCTGGTGATGTCTGACGTTCATTCCACCTGACCTTAGACAGCCTGTTCAAGACTTCCAGGGATCTACTGTCTGCGGCTGTCTCCTTCAGTTGCTAATCTAGTTACTCTGCACTCAGCAGTCAGGCTTAAGCACCATAGGGTGGTGTAGAAAGTCTCCTGGAATGGGGGGCTAATGTTTCCCCTCAGGTTGCTTTGCTCAGAGGAGTAGTCAGACTGAGCAAGATGGCTGCTGCCTTATGGGGGATGACGCAGCACTAGGATCCCAGTGGCTACTGTCTCAGTTCTCTCCTCAAAGCGTCCGTCCCCAGTATCTCCTCAGGTGTCTCTAGCCCACTCTGCCCTGGCCTTTGCCGGAGCTCAGGGTAAGTGGCTACAGATGAAAATTTATATGTTGGCCCTATAAATGGCTCTTTCAGCCTCTAGCCACTTGTCTCTGGTAGAGAGCAACCCTGCTGCTTTTTGCAGCTGACTGTAGTTACCTGTGTTCTTTGTGCTGTAGGCTGGGTACCCCCATGTATGGTTTAGACCCCACTCTTCTCAGGGGGAGCCAACTGGCCACTTAAATATCCCTCTGGCACTGCTGCCTGAGGGTGTACAACCAACCTTCTTGTGTCTCTGCCACACTCCTTACCAGTCAGGTTGTGCTGAACTGATTCTTCTGTCCGTCAAAGGTTATAAGGTTATTGTGCAGTTGTTTGTTGTGGATGATTTCTCCACAATTTAGATGCAATTCTAGATTGGTCCTGGGAGGACGTCAGTGTGGCTTCCATTCACTCCTTCACCATCTTGCCCTCTCTCCACCTCCATTTTCTTCACACCTTCATCTTTCATGAGGACTACTGCAGAAATCTCACATCTAGTCTTCTTCTTCTACTTTTACTCCACTTCTCCAATTCATTTAAAATAATACTACAAAGAGTATTTCAAAGACAAATTATAACACTGCACTCCTCAAAACCCTTCTTTATTCCTGTTTGTATTTAGACATATAAATACCTGCGTGCCTGGACCTGCCTGTCCCTCTAACACCGTCTGGCACCACTTTCTCCTTTATTTTCTGATTCTTTGGACAAATTAGACTTGTTAGCTATCTTAGAGCTTTCACGTCTGTTCTCTCTTTCTGTAGTAGACATCCTCCTCTTAACTCCCTTTTGACCCCAGTTTAGATGCTATTTCTTCAGAGGAACCTTCACAGATTCCCACAGAATAGGCAAAGCCCACTTCTACAATAATAACGATAATGCACAATTCTTCATAACAACCAGACAGATAATTCTTTAATAAATATGTAAATGTATAATATACATATTACATAATATTCATACATGTAAAATATTCCATACACAGTTTATATGGTCCACTGGGTTACAAGTTTCAGGAAAAAGGGGATTATATGTACATTTGTTATCCTCACCGGAGGACATTTTTTCACTACTTTTAGAAATGGAGGAATGGCGAGAGGAAGAGAAAGAAACAAATATCAGTGTGAGAGAAACATCACATCTTGTATACACCTGGACCAGGGTTGAAACCCACCACCTAGGCATGTGCCCTGACCAGGAATCAAACCCTCAACCTATCAGGTACAGGATGATACTCCAACCAACTGAGCCATACCAATCAGGGCAAAGAGGAATCATATTTAATCTTGTTTGTTACTAGATCTCCACAAATCTAAGCATATAATGAATATTCAACAGCTTTTAATAGAAATAGTAAATACAAATGGGTAGTTCTAATTTTAGGTAGCCAGATATAATCATAAAGCACCTACTTGCTCCTTGACTTTAAGTGCCATCTTTGAATATGTAAACCAATAGTTCTTAATATATATTACATTCTCTACATCTTAATTGAACACACATTAAATTAAATTTAGTCCATCAGACATAAGATGAAAGGCACATATATTTTGGCACATCTAATTATTTCATGTTTATTTAAATTATGTTAAGCTTATACAACCAATATTTCTATTAAAATTATTTCTCATCCTTTCATTATTTTCTGATTTCTATTCATTTTTGTAAAATAAAGGGAAATATAATAAAATATTCAAATAATTGTACAAGTATAGATGTATAAAGATGCTTACACTGCTTAAAATGTTGGCTGAAGGAAAACTCCATGATAAAATAGCTAGAAATATTTGTCAGCTCAATTATGAAAATTTGAATTATGAATATGAAAATCAACACAAGGGTATCAGAGTATACATTATCATAAAATCAAATATAAAATTTTAAGACCACTTGATGTGTATCTATTAGGGTCACTTCAACTATAATATAAAGAAAATACAACTCATTGTGGCTTGATCATTGAAAATATTTGATTATCTCATATCCTAAGAACTCTGAAGGTTGGCAATTCCAGTGTTTGTCACAATGACTCATGTCATTAGGAACTCAAGCTCTTTCTATCCTTTTGTATTTTATTATCACTTTTTTTTCTATAGGTTTTTTCCTCATGGTTATAAGATGGCTACTTTAGCTTCAGATATCAAATCCTCCCACAACACAGAAGGAATGAAATAGCAGGAGAAATAGTGCCTTCTTCTCTAGATTCTCTCTTTTTATCCAGTAAAAAACTCTTTTTTCAGAAGCCACCAAGAAAACTACCCAAAATGTCTCTTTTCTAGAACTGGATCACATGTCAACTCCAAAATATACCACTAAAAAGAAAGAATGAAATCATCATGACTGGCTTAAAGTAATCATGATTTATCACCTGGAATGAGGCAAGTCTCACCTTCCTTGGCAACAAAGGATCTTAGCCCACTACATAAAGATATAAGAGTCAGATCTTGGCAACACTTTCAGCCATTGACCTCTGAGAATCAGAGCTATATCAGATTCTAATCAGATTCCTTTGAGTTAGAAAAGCAAAGTGATAATAATGAACATAATTATACAGTTAAAATTTTCCTTCCATAACAACTATATTTAAAACAGACTGCCAAGTGCACAGTGGCAACCACAGACAGTAGACCCTTGGCAAAGAGGGGGCAGACTGTACTGGAGGATCATCAAGGAAGATGCATGAAGGACCCATCAACAAAGCCAAATGGGAGAAGTATTGAGGGTGGAAGGTGGGGGTGGGTGGGGCTAGAGAAAGTAGTGGTGTGAAAATGTTGACAAAAACAAAACAAAACGAAAAAAATAGACAGGAAGGTTAAGAATAGCATAGGAAATTGAGAAGCCGAAGAATTGATATGTACAACCCATAGACATGAGCTAAGAGGGGTGGGGATGATGGGATGGGGTGCAGGGTGGAGGGGATAAAGGGGAGAGAAAAATGGGACAACCGTAATAGCATAATCAATACAATATACAAAAGTAAAAGAAAATGGAGGTGAAGAAAAATGGACAGGTTCAAGAACCATTTAGGAAATATAATTAAAAGGCTTGGTCTTTAAAAGACTTGGTCTTTAAAAGACTGAATATATAATTTATTATCTGGAAGAATATTGAGAATAAAATAAAGAGTAAAGTCCCAGTTAAACAAGCATGAACTGGGACCTTCCTGGGCAACCTAAGATGTATGATCATGCTGAGCATAAGAATTAGTGGAGAACAAGGAAGAACTAAATGCAACACCAGATTCCTCTTTCAATATGTAAATTTCTGATAATTAACTTGGACCTTGGCCAATCTCAGGAACTACTTAAATTCTTATGTTGACTGTTAATTTATGGAATAGAAGACATTAGATTCCAATAGCTCATTTTCCTAGTACTTTGACATCTTCTGCTTAGATTTGGCACCAAGGGTGTTTAAGATTTTAGATGACATGAGCAAACCCCTTTTATTGTATAGCTTGTCTCTTAGACCTTGCTTTTTGTCTCTCTTTTACTCAGCTATAGGAAAAGAGCCTGTGTCAAATGCATTACTGATTCTTTTTCCTAGGTGTGACTATCATTTAGGGGCCAAATTAAAGGCCATTCAACTGCAACCTTGACATCTATAGAAACTAGACTTTAGCCAGCCAGCCTCCTCTCTAGAGATTTACAAGGCAGCTTCTAAGAGTTTCTCTTAATTACATAGTTTTAGAAAACATTTCTGCCTTTGTATACTGTCAAGGATTAAATGTGGTCAGCCTGTCTTGCAAAGACTTTACTGCTATACCAAATATTTCACTTATCTTACCTCTGCCTAATCTCCTACATATAATCATGCTCTGGTAATTGCACTCAAAAATACTTTTCCTCTTACTCTCTTCTATGTCCAGGTTTATTTATTTATTTTTAGACCAACTAGTTTTATTTTTTATGTTTGGATTTTTTCAGTTAAATAGTACATACTAGCAATATTTTTAATTGCTGATATCATTAGTTTCTGTGATTTAATTTCTTAAACATTAACCGCATAACAGGCTTTACTACCAGAAATTAGGAGGACAAACTCATTTAAAAAGATGGTGAATATTTATTTACATATATATATATATATATATATATATACACACACACATATATATACATACATACATATATATGTATATGTATTAGGGCCAATTAACAAAAATAGTTTGAAGGATATTTGCACTTTGGGAAGAAAGTGGCAATGGCAGCGTTCAGTCTGCCATGGAAAGTGCTAAATCTGAAACACTATGAAAGATTTGCAGTTAAAAAGTGGATGATTCAGGTTTGGTTTTGTTTTGTTTTTATCAGTTTGGAAGGGTCATATTTTCCCAAGTTTGTATAGAAACACCTGGCCTTTCTCTTATCATATATGGGAATACTTTTAATTAAACCATGCTGTAACAAAATTAATATTAAAGTTTATAAAACTTAAGGTTTTGATATTTTTCTGTCACCATGAAAATTTCATTCATTCATTCAATATATATTGTTTGAATACCTTCTGTGTGTCAGATACCATGTTAAGAATTAGAGAAACAAAGATGGGTATGGTGCTCTTTCTGTCCTCTATGAGTTTCAAGACTAATTCACTATAAATAAATAGATGCAGTGAAGTATTGTACATGTTCTAGTAGAATGCAGATACAAAGAAGTGGTTATTGTAGCCTGTATGGGTCAGAAAATAGCTGTATAGAGAAGTGTTGCTACCAAGGTATATGATAAATTGTTATTTCCTCAAAGTAAAGGAGCCAGAGTTAAAAATACCCAATATCTTTACTAGGTGTTGGTTGAGCTTTTATAGTAAAAAGACTCTCAGTTTTTTAAAAAAGTTGGCTTATTCCTTTCACACAACACTATGCAGAAATAGGAGGGTAGTCTAGTATATGTGAGTGACTCTGTTGCATAGTCCCTTTGAGGATCAGATTTCATCTATTTTGTGGTTTCACCAACAACTAGTGTTTTATCACATGGGCTGCAGATCCATATTCCTGCCCAAAAGAAATGTGGCAAAGAGGAAGCGAAGAACAAGCACAGTTTTTTTCAAGAATATGGTGTACAGCCTGAACACATCCTTTGTGCTCATATCCATTTGCTTAGAACTTAGTAAAGTAGCCATGTCTAGCTCCCAACAAAGTCTTAGAAATTAATCCCTAGCTGGAGAGGTGTGTTCCTTGTTGCAATTCAAGCACTGCAGAATTCTACCAATAGGGGAATGGATTTGGGGTGGTGGTGGTGAGGAATTAGTCTCTGACACAACTGGGAAGAATAATTTTTTGGAGCAAAAACCAAGAGTATAAATAATTATACATAAATAATTATAATTATTCACATATAATATACAGAAGTTTTAAAAACATTGGGCACATGTAATTGTTTATGATTTGGACTTAGTACATGGGTATTTAAACAATTTAATTTCATTCTTTTGCTAGAAGGATGTGTGTTTAACCCTCTGAGATCTTGTTCAGGCACTTGGCTTATACCAGCTGTGATATCTTGCAAATTGTTAGACTTTGAACCTGAGATTTCATGTCTCTAAACTGAGAGGTATGAATAAACACATGATCTCTTTATTTTTTAAATGTTTTAAAAGTCATATGACTCAATATTTAAGGCCTTGCTCTACTTAGTTATATTAAAGTGAAAATTATATGAACACAATTCTACCATTAGATTTTTAGCAGAAGTTTTCCCTATAGTGAGATGGAATGGCTAGAAGTATTGGGATATTCTTTGCAGTAAAGAGAATATTCCGTGTGAATATATTCTATATTATATCACTTATGACACTCATGCTGCTGGCAAAGAAAAAAAACAGGTGTTTTCTCACAAAGAGTGTCTAGACTGGCCTTGTTAAGGCTACAAACAAAAGATTTTCTCAACACCTTTGCTTGCACACATATTTAGGGTGTTTGATGTGATCTTTTGGCCCCAAATCCATCCAAAATTAAACTAAATTTAAAATGTAAAGAATTTTCTTAGCCAAGGGCTATGTGAAAAGTAAATAGTGGCTTAATAATAATCATAGTACTTATTATTTACTATTTTGACTTTGTTTTTTAAGTAGATCTTGATTGTTTTTAGACACTAGCAGAGTCTTGATTTGTGTTGGATTTTTTAAAATTTAGAAGCCAAGGAAGTGGAGATGGATTAGTGTACGGATGCATTGTAGCGTAGATAAATAGGTATGGTAATATTCTGAAGGAATTTCAACTGTTTTATTTCAATGACAAATCATAAAAAAAACAGACTAGCTTTATTGACTTATTTATTTATAAATATAAGTAAATAAATAAAACCATGGCTTCTCCTCTTCCCTAGTTCTCTTTCAAACTCTCTGATACCATCTACTGAGGAAAAAATTGAACTAGCTGACTACTAGAGGTAGAAGACTTTTGCCCAGAGGGGAAAAATCCTTGAGTCAGTCTAAAGATTTACGAGGAATACCAGAGTGATTTATACTTGGTAAAGAGACCCTTTTTACAACATAAAAATCAATCAAATATTTTGCTAAACTAACTGGAAGAAACTATGTAGATTTGATGGGACAATATATTTTCTAAAAATAATAGTTCTTGTGTAGCTGCAGTACAATTTTGATTTGGCTGGTGATAATATGGGGTAACTGGAATCCACAGGAATCATAAACCCAGTAGCACATTTGTTGGAAACACAAGTTTTGGAGGGCAGATTGTTATAACTAAGTTGGTAACTGGGCCAGTCCTACATAAAAATGGGTAAAATAAAGCCAGAACAAAATGAGTTTTTTCAGTACACCCAACTTATATTTTTGCAAATTACTTTTAAATTTTAAATCCAGGGTTTGTGGAATGACCTATCTTGTACATTTCACTTGGAATTAATCAAGTAGCATAAGGAAAACATATTTAAGCATTCAGCTTTATGAAATAAGCAAAGAAAATAGTTGGATACTAGCTGACCTTCTCCAAGTTGTTTGTTTCTTTCACGAGTTTGTGAGTAGAGTTGAACTATATACTCCTTTTTAATATGAAAGGTATTAGCCTCACTAAAAAGTCAGAATATCTGTCTTTTCATTGCACTCATTGTTCATTCAGCCCTGTCTGAAAGTAGATGAGGAGTAATAGGAAGAACAGGAAACAGGGATGACAGATGAAGGAGCCAGGGATTTCCTGACTGGAATAGCGGTGCATGGGTGCACATGGATTTTTAAAAACTTTTATCATATACTTATGAATAGATTTTTAAAAAATTAATAAATGATTTTTAGAGCAGTTTTAGGTTTCAGAGAAACTGAGGAAAAAATAAAGAGAATTTTCATTTTTCAAAGGAAGAGTTAATGTCAGCATTTCTATTCAATGAAAACAAACTACTTTATGCGTAACTTTTTAGGTACTTGACACAAGAACCATATTTTTCTAAGTCATGTGTCTATAATTTAATTGTGATGTTTCTATTTTTTCTCTTTATGTTCCAGTAGCTCATGGCAATGGCAATGGGTGGACCTAGAGTAAAGGGTAATGCAGTTGTGATCCACTGTGAGCCTATAGGATAGGCTGTGCAAATATAGGCAATAGTGGACCTATAATTTGGGCTGTAAATAATCATGGGTCAAATATATGGAAAGGCACCGTTATAATAAATCATGGACCTATAGTGTGGACTGTGCATTTGTAATTAATTGTGTGACAATAGTATCATAGTTGTAATAAAAGATTATTCAAGAAGGGACCTAACATTTTATTGGATACCTAGTATGTGCTTCAAAATGTTTTGTGGAATTTACCTGTTATTTTATTTAATTCTCACAAAAAATACTATAAAATAGGTGTTATAATTCTTGTCATGAAAAAAATAAAAGCTACAGGAAAAGGTTAATTAACCTCCCCCTATCCCCACATGTATATATAAGAAGTGGAACAGGTATTTGAAGTACAAAGCTTCCATTCATTCCATACTATCACCCCTTCTTCCCATGACTTCATTTTTCTAGAAATGGCAATGGTATGGCATTCTAAGCCAGTAATAGACTTTTAAATTGATTCTAGAGCATATTTCCATCCCAAACTTGGCCCTGAATTTCTTCCCTTCACGGTACACTAGATAGCCATTTTCAATCAACTATGATTGGCATATAAAGTAGAATTATTTGTCATCCATAATCTTAGTCTCAGTACAAAAATTACATTGCTTTTCTTTGTGTGTGTTGGGGAGGGCAATGAAACATTTATTATTTATTTGTTTATTTTAGGTTTTTTTTACTTAATTCCTTCACCTTTTCACCCAGCCCCCCAACACCTCTCATCTGACAGCAGTCTGTGTGTATGAGTCCATTTGCATTTTGTTGGTTTATTTTGTTCATTAGATTCCACATAAGTGAAATCATATGGTATGTCTTTCTCTGACTGGCTTATTTCACTTAGCATGCTTTTTACATCTAGCCATGCCATCCCAAAACATGATTTTCTTCTTTTGTATGGCTGAGTAGTATTCCATTGGGTAAATATACAACAGCCTTTTTATCTACTCATCTACTGGTGGGCACTTGGACTGCTTCATAAATAACACTGCAGTGAACATAGGGGTGCATATATTCTTTTAAATTAGTGTTTCAGGTTTCTTAGGATATATTCCCAGAAATGGAAACACAGGGTCATAAAGCAGTTCCATTTTTAATTTTTTTTAGGTAACTCTATACTGCTTCTCACAGGGGCTGCCCCAACCTGCATTCCCACCCACAGTGCACAAGGGTTCCTTGTTCTCCACGTCCTCACCGACATTTGCGTGACAAGTGTGAGGTGATATCTTATTGTAGTTTTAATTTTCATTTATCTGATGATTGGTGACTTTGAGCATCTTTTTCTATGTCATTGGCCATGTATACATCTTTTTTTGGAGAAGTGTCTATTCAGGTCCTTTGCCAGTTTTTAAATTGGATTGTTTGTGTTTTTTGGTATTGATTTTTATAAATTCTTTATAATTTTGGATATTAACCCCTTATCATAAATATCATTGGTGAATCTCTTCTTCCATTCAATGGGTTGTCTTTTTATTCTATTAATGGTTTCCTTTGCTGTGGAAAAGCTTTTTCATTTTATATAGCTCCATTTGTTTATTATTTTCATGTGTTTCCCCTGCCCAAGGATATAATCAGAAAAAATATTGCTACAAGAACTAGCTGAGATTTTACTGCCTATGTTTTCCCCTAGGATTTTTATAGTTTCTAGTCTAACATTAAGTATTTAATCCATTTTGAGATTATGGGAGTGTTTTCTTAGTTTCCCTTTCTGATAGTTTGTTATTGATGTGTAGAAATGCAGTTGATTTCTAAATATTTATTTTGTATTCTGCTACCTTACTGAATTTATTTATCAGTTCCAGTGGTTTTTTGGTGAAATTTTTAGGACTTTCTGTGTACAATACTATGCCATTGGCAATTCTTGACAATTTTACTTCATTCTTTCTAATTGGAATATCTTTCATTTTCTCATGTCTGATTACTATAGCTAGGACTTCCAGTACTGTGTTGAATAACAGTTGTAAAAGTGACATCCTTGTCTTTTTCTCATCTCAAGGTAAATGTTTTAGTGCCCATTGAGTGTATTGGTTGTGGATCTGTTATATATTGCCTTTATTATGTTGCGATATGTTTCCTGTATTCTCACTTGGCTGAAAGTTTTTGTATATAAATAGGTACTGGATTTTATCAAATGCTTTTTCTGCATCTGCTGATATGATTATGTGATTTTTTATCTTTTATTTTATGTGGTCTGTCATGTTTATTGATTTGCAAATATAGTACCAAGCTTGTAGTCCAGGGATAAATCCCACTTGATAATGGTGTATGATTTTTTAATATGTTGCTGGATTCGGTTTGCTAATATTTAGTTGAGAATTTTTACATTTATGTTCATGAGAATATTGGTCTGTAATTTTCTTTCTTTATAGTGTCTTTATCTGGTTTTGGAATTAGAATAATGCTGGCCTCATAAAATGAAATTGGGAGTCTTCCCTCCTTTTGAAATTTTTGGAACAGTTTGAGAAGAATAGATGTTAGTTCTTTGAATGTTTGGTAAAATTCTCCTGTGAAGTCATTCTGTCCAGGATTTTTGTATTTTGGGAGTTTTTTTCTTACTGCTGTTGCAATTTCACTAGTTGTAATCAATCTATTCAGAGTCTCTCATTCTTCCTAATTCAGGTTTAGAAGATTTTCTGTTTCTAGAAATGTATCCATTTTGCCCAGGGTGTCCAATTTGTTGGCATATAGTTGTTCATAATATTTGTGTACAGTCCTTTTATTTCTGTGGAGTCAATTGTTACATCCCCCCTTTCATTTCTGATTTTATTTATTTGGGTCCTCTTTCTCTCTCTCTTTTTTTCTTGATGAGTCTGGTTAAAGGTTTGTCGATGTTACTTATATTTTCAAAGAACCAGCTCTTGGATTTATTGATTCTTTGCATTGTTTTTAGACTCTCTGTTGTTTATTCCTGCTATGACCTTCATTTCCCTTTATTTCTACACATATTGAACTTTGTATTTATTTTTCTAGTTCCTTTAAATGTAAAGTTAGATTGTTTATTTGAGATTTTTCTTGTTTCTTGAGGCAGACCTATAATGCTAAGGAACTCCCTCTTAGGACTGCTTTCACTCTGTCCCATAAATTTTGGGGTTGTACTGTTGCCTTTCTCATTCATTTTATTATTGCAGGGAAGAGATTATCTTAGGTTAGCTTCAGTAATGGGATTTATTGTGCTCACATAGAAGGCTGGAAATAGCTAAATTATTCCACTTCAGTCAGGCAGGAAACACAGTCAAATCATACATGCCCCAGGAAGGGCTCTAGGCTGGTGGTCTAAGTCAAGCCACAGTGTATTCATTCTTGTGCTTCATAAGGATCAGTTACTCTCTTGGCCCTTTCTTTGTAAATAAGTTAGCTATATCACCATCCACCCTGTATTTTTAACTGACACCTGACTTCTTCCTCTTAATTTCTCCTTTCTCATAATTCGGGCCTATATATGGTCTATTACAGTCTCTCCAGAAATCATCTGTGTTATATTTGTTTCTTTCAGCCTCAAGTCGCACTGTTGTCAACCCCTCAGGTATTTTTATTTTCAGAGAATGAGAATCTAATCGACCTAACATGTAATTAAAAAGAAATAAAAAGCATCTATAACCCAAATATTTAGAGACAACTGCCATTATTTTGTAAATACACACTTTCTTCCAGCATATTTTTAAGCATAAGTGCGTACAAAAGATAATTTTATTAAATGGGCCTATATTATGTATAATTATTTTTATTCTTGTTTCATATTTAATCTTATATAATTGGCATTTTCCAATGACATTAAATATTACCAAAATGTGTTTTTAATGACTATATTTTGGATATCTTAACTTCATTTTTTTAAAGATATTCTGTGCTTTCCCCTCTTACACTTAGTAAGAGATACATTGGTTTTATAGTTTCGTAGAGAGCCATCGTTAATTTTACAGCAGCACAGAGAAAGACCATTGATTTCTTCTCCTTGGTTCATCACATTCCCTGATAATACCGTCTTCTGCTGAAAATGAAGCTTCTCCAGCCGCAGGCGGGGCCCAGTATCACCTCATACATTACTGCATTAGATGCACAACACAGGATTGACCTATGCCATACATGAAATATTGATGAGTTCCAATGAATTCACTCATGAGCACAGGTAGACATATTAATTTTTAATTTAAAATCAGAGAATACAGAGTGAGCAACATGCTGCTTTGGCAGAACTGATCAATTAGGTTCTTTTTACTAAGATCAGTGGCTTTTCTTTTAAGAACGTACAATTATGAAAACCATATTTCCTTTATATCTTATTTATGGAGTTTTGTTAAAGGGTAGAAAATATCTTGTGGATTTAAATGTAAGTTGTTTTCATATTTGTTATGTTATATATCACAGACATTATTATAAATAATCTAATGACCAAATTGCTTGGAGGACACAAAAATTTGATTATCTTAATTTTATAGTCAGCCTAAGTTTAAATAAAAACAACTAAATTTGATTAAGGTAGCATTTATTAAGCACCGATTATCCCCCAGACACTGTTATATGGTGTTGTGCAGAAATCTCTATCCTGTGGTTTCTCTTTTCATGGTTTCAGCTACCATCAGTCAGTCATAGTTTAAAAATGTTAAATGGAAAATTACAGGCATAATTCATAAGTTTTAACTTGTGTACTATTCTAAGTAGCATGCTGAACTCTCGCGAGTGCTGCTCACTCCTGCCTGGGCGTGAGTCATCCCATTGTTCAGTGTCTCCGTGATGTATCTGCTGCTCCCTGCCCGTTAGTCAGGAGACCTTAGCAGCTGTCTTGGTTATCAGATCAGCTGTCACACTATTTCCATGCTTGTGTTCAAGTAACTATTATTTTACTTCATAATGGCTCTAAAGCACAAGAGTAGTGATACCCGCAATTCTGATATGTCAAAGAAAAGACAGAAAGTGCTTCATTTAAGTGAAAAGGTGAAGGTTCTCAATTTAGTAAAGACATTTTATCATCTCATATTATCACAAGAGTGAGTACAATAAGATATTTTGAGAGAGAAAAACTATATTCATATAACTTTTATTACAGTACATTGTTACATGTTCTATTGTTAGTTATCATTAACCTCTTAATGTACTTAATTTATAAATTAAACTTTATCATAGATATGCTATGTATAGGAAAAAACATAGTACATACTGGGATCAGTACTGTTCAAGGTTTCAGGCACCCACTGAAAGGGAGTCACTTTCATAGATAAGGGGGGCCACTGTGTTTATCAGAGTACCTTTCTCCCTGACCCCCACAGCAATAATATTGAGTGTTACTGTTGTTGCTATGTTATAGATAGAGACACTGAGACAGCAGTTATTTGTACACAACTATAAATGGTAAGTTTTTTCATTCTGGCTCCATTAATTCACTCAAAAATATTTAATGAGCACATATGCCATGCCAGAGACAGTACTGGACACTGGGAGTACATTTATGAGCAGACAAGGTTCATGCCATGTGAGATTGTAACCCAAGAGGGAAAACATATTTTAAAAATAATGAAAAATAAAAATTACAGAGAAAGACATATATTGTATATCACTCATATGTAAAATCTAAAAAAGTCAAACTTGTAGAAACAGAGACTAGAATGATGGCTACCCGTGGATGAGGGGTTGGGGAAATGAGAAGATGTGAGTCAAAAGGTACAAACTTTTAGAATATGGGTAAGTTCTGGGGATATAATGCACAGTATTGTGATTATAGTTAATAATGCTCTATTATATACTTGAAGGTTGCTAAGAGACCAAATCATAGATGTTCTCACCGCAAAAAGAGAAATGATCACTATGTGACATGATAGGGGTGTTAGCCACAGTGGTAATCATAATGTCATCTATAAGGAATCGAGTAAATACCCTGTTCGCTTTATACAATGTTATATGTCAGTTATATCTCAATTTAAGAAACAATTGTGCTACAAAAGAAAACTACAGAATTCTGTGAGGTTGTTAATTATGAAAACTAATAATATTTTCCATATTGTAGGTAACACCCGTTCTCTCTCACTCCTTGTTGCTCCTATGTACTGGGCACTTACTATGTTGCAGGCACCATGTTAATGAAGCTTTATGTGAGTTACTTAATTCAATCCTCTCAACAAGTTTGAAAGCTAAATACTATAATTACTTTCTATATATTAATAGAAGCACTGAGAAACAGAGAGGCGAAGTAAGTTATTCAAGGACACAATATGGGAGCTGGGGTTTGATGTCAAATTTGTTTAATGTCAAGACCTGTGGTCCACCCCTATGCGATTGAAGCATCAGTGTTTCATGTTCCTTTTTATAGTATGTTTTCATGACTTTTATGTTTTCCTTTTTGTCCTTTTCATTTATCTATTAACCCCCCTCCCTCATTCATTTACTATCTGTTCTTAGAAAAAGTTTTCTAACCTCTGCCCTTGTCTCTAGTGCTATTCCTCATGAGCGCTAATCTATAATGCATTTTATTTGGTACAATGTGTAATGGGGAAAATTTGAAATGACAAAATGTACGCCAAAGGGTGAAAGTGTAACCCATTGATCTGCCTCTGGTGGCCCATCTTTGATGCTTTCTTAACTGTTAAGTAGGTACATGCCTAATTCTTAACATCTTTGTTTGCCCTTCTACATGATGTTTTCTACTTTCCCAGAACCTAAGTTTCTCACATTAAAAAAAAAAATTACTATGTCCCCATATCTTTAGAGTTTTCCATTAAATGTATTTGTTATCCTGGGGTAAGTGATTCATGTTTAAAGTAACTGTACTGCATGAATCATTAAGATAGTCCATTTTTTCCCTTCATGGCGTAACAACTTAAAGTAACAGCTGTGTCTGTATTATCTATAACATAAATCTCCAAGTTAAAATTGTATACCACTCCATTGTTCCTGGACCTCTGCCCTATTGTTCTCTCAGCTACTTCCCCTGTTTTTATAATTTTTTTCTCAAATGTATGCCTTATATGTGAGATAAGCTAACATTTTTGAAACACAGTTTTCACTCTTGTTTCTATTTTATTAAAGTCTAAATGATTAAAAAAATGTAATAGAGTCTTTCTCTAAACAGGGACACTTTCTATAGTTACTTAAAGTCGCCTGCCTACTCTGGGGTTAGCAAACAACACAGGGGAAGTGAAGAGTCCATCTTCGGCTTCTTTCTCTACCATCCCTGTGGCGGTATCTCCCTATCATATTTTAACATTCTCTTCCAATTTCAGTGCAGTATTATTAAAATGGGCTTTTTCAGACTTGTACATAGATACACATGAGATGTGGATCGATTCTCAGGAAAACAGAGAGTTGAGGATGTGCTGCTGTGTTAAGACAAACATGCTACATCTGCATGTTCACTGAAATACATTGAGAAGATACTGTCAAAGTTAGATGAGGTAACATCAGAAGAAGACCTGAGAGAAATTAATAAGACACATGTAGATCCACTTCTAAACTGAGACAGCTAAAATAGTAGCATCAGATTGCTAAATAACACGTCAAATTAGCTTTTCCTCTTGAGAGTATCATAGACTTACATATCTGAAAAAAATTGACATACCCAAACTCAAAACAGTTTCTTAAATTTCCTGTTATTCATTTAACCTCTGTAGTATTCTACCTTTTTTACCTTTAAAACAGCAAAAAGTGTTATGTACTACATTTAGGTTTCCACAATACAAATTGCAAAGCATTTTCAGGTATATATCAGAATATAGAGATCTTGGTCAGTGTTTTAAAACTCCTATGTTTCCCACTAAATATCTAACTCATGAAACATTTCCAAACCTGCTTTGCTCACCTGTAAAAGGTAGGGGTTAGATCATGTCATTTCGAAGGGCCATTTACGTCTTGAAATTCCTTTGATAGTCTATGATTCTGTCTATATAAAATACAATCTCTGTTTTATGCTGAGCACAATGTTAAGCAGCAGAAATTCAAAATGTATCCTGTGGGTTTGAAAGATGAAGATTTAAGGAGAACACTAAGTAAGATTTTTAAAACAACAGCAACAACAACAAAAACAACACTTGCAGGACCCCAGCAGAATTGCTTCGGATTTCGGAAATGGTGTTACCTCTTTGTGTATTGTTTGTTGTTCCACTTATTAGGGAGGAAACAGAGAGAAAAAGCAATAGTCAAGAATATGAGCAGAAGGCAGAATTTAAATGTGGAGAACAATTTGTTTATGAAATTTAGTCCTGGGGGAAACATATTCAAAAGAAGTTGCATTCTATATTTTAATAGATGCATAATTTTGTTTATGAAGTATTTTAATAAACACTTATGAGTAGTATGACATGTTATTCCTCATAATAATTGCATGACCATGACTCCTTTGTAATATCTACTTATTAACTTAGCTGCCATTGACAAGGTCATATATAATTAAGCTGAAAATGTTAACCACTTTTCTCATCTACCCAATTAAAAGAAGAGGATTGTTAAACACTGGAACGAGTGCCTTTGAGGAACCTTTTATCTCTCTGATACTCTGTGCAAGTATTGAACTGAATATCTGAATGTATTCTAACAAGCAGGAATTACTGTAATACAAGGTATTCAAAGGTTATTTTGGCCTGTAAGCTAATCCACTACAACACATCTGTGCATAAAATTCTTAAGAAACCAGTGTGCAAAGATTATCATTTAATTAAAAGATTTTGACTTTGATTCTTTAAGATTTACTGTATGAGGTCAACATACTGAGGCTCCTTTTCCTTTGCTAAGTTTTACCTGTTTTCCTTGGCTATGAATCAGCCTTGATCACCATTTCTCTCACTTTTTGTTCTTTCTAGAGCAGATTTAGTGTAGCAGTTAGTTTGAAGGATCATTATTGTGTAAAGCGGCTATAACCGCAGGATACCGGGACCAAGGTGGTTAAGTATCCAGAGATAAAAACAGTTATGTAAACATAAGAAAACAGAAGAGTAAATAGATGGCATGAAATGCCACAAAAACAAAAACTCAGACAGATAAAAATAAACTAAGTTCATAGTTGCATAGAATATTCTAGAAATTTTGTTGAAAGCTTTTTAAAATTTTTGGTTATATATGTTCATACATGTCCATCTAGATGAAATACTCTTCATGTAATCAATATGGTTGGAATATTATGTATGATAAATAAGTATTCTGTAGTTATTGGCAAGAAAGGTATGCTCTATAGAACAGTTTGCATCTCCCGTCACATTCCTGAATATATTGTTAATATCTGTATCATCTAACATGCTTAATGCAATGTCTTGCACATGTGAGTACTTAATATAAAATGTCTGTGGAGGTGACTGAAATGCTTGGGCACCATTGGTCAGAATTGCAGAATATTAAACTCTTAAGCAATCTTATTACTTCACTGAACAAGTGTTTATTTTATGTGCAGGCACAGTTCTTTGTACTCATGTATATCAGTAAATAGAGGTAAAAATAAATAAATAAAATAAAACTATGCCCTTGCAAAGTTTGTTTTAGTGAACCTGGGACCTCAGCTAACCCAGTTTTCCATCTTCTGACTCTATGTTACCCAGACAGGTCGCGTTAGAGATGTAGAGAACAGCAGAAACAATGAGGTGGAGACAGGAAAATACAGCACAACAATATGTTGTCTTGTTTAGTTCAAGCATGATGATAGGACAGGGGAGCAATTCCAGTGAAGGATGGAAAGTGTATTTTTGGACTAAAAGTTGAAGAGGTCTAAAGAAAGAATGCCAAGCAGAGTCAGATATAACTGTATTCAAAATATGAGGAGGTAATTTTGGTTTTTGAGACATCAAGTGATATTACCTTCTTGAAGAAGATGAACATTAGTAGAGGTAGATAGAAACATGGGGGAGTAGAGTGGAGAGACATTGAAGGTAGAGACGCTTGGTTAGGAGATTGTTGAAGTGGCCTGATTGAGAAGTATTGACACTTGATTTATGGTGGGAAGAGTGGCTAGAAAGGAAGACCCAAGTGGGAGGGGAAGTTCATGGTGGAATTGATGGGCATTGGTGACAGACTGGATCAAGCAATGGAAAAGAAAGCAACGCCGTTTTAATTTCAGGTAGCAGAAATAATTATGTCTTCAAGAGTAATGAGTAAGTCAAGGAGAGTAGATTGGGTTATTTTCTTGTGATAAGGAGATGTCAGAATAGAAATTAGATAGATAAATAGATAGAAAAACAGACAGACAGATACATGATAGATGATAGATTAGATAGATATAGATATATAGATGATATAGATATAGATACAGATATATAGATTTCCCTTACATATTTATTTGAGACTCACAATATATTCAGTAATGTTATGTAGGAGTGATTGAGGGGTGTCTCTGGTTGGAAGAATGGCTAGGGGACTTGTCTTCCATAACAAGCACAGGATTTTACTTCATCTTTACTAAAAATTTAGGCAAACGCATCTAAAGATACTTTAATCTGCATCTTTTCATAAGATCGAGACTATGACAGTTGTCTGTTGGTGCCCATGGACCAGGTACCAATCATGTGCTGTATTTTCAATATGTGTCTTTAAGTAACTGATAAAAGATGAATTTTAATTCACTTATGTCACTTTATGTTTGAATATTTCATTTATTTTCACATTGTACACTTAGTAAGTATTAAGTTTCACCAAAGTCCAAACAAAATGAGTACTGTACTTAGGCTGACCTGGGAAGTAAGATTTAGTGTGTGGAGGACAGTGGGAGCATATGAGTCAGTGCTAACAACCAAGGAGACATTTCTTGGGAAGAGTGGGAATGCCACCTGCAGTGCCAACTTCAAAGATGTGCTACTTAGGCAGTTACACATGGTCACATGTTCAAAATGGCCCTTGTACTTGGTTTAATGCTCTGCTGTTGAATTCTTGAAATTCTTAACTGTTTTGTACATGAGGCTTTGTGTTTTCATTTTACATAAGCTATTTGTACAGGTTATGAAATCAGTCCTGACCATCTGCATAATATTTGAGCTTTAGTCATCTACCGTTCTCCTGCTTTTTTCCCTTTGTCTCTGCTTCTCCCATTGCTTATTTCAACCAGTCCCTCTGAGTCTTCTCTCCTCTCCTCTTTACATTATGGTTTATACTTAGTATAGCTCTACTTTCCTCTCTCCGTGTGTCTTCTGTACTTTCCCATAGTTCTTACTCTTTTTCTGGTTTGTCACATTCTCACTCCTTGAGAAAGGGTGCAGCAATTGGGAATATTGTGCACTACATCCAAAAAGACCAGTTTTATCCATTTGGAATATAAGAACAAATCCTACAGCTTACGACTTTCAAAAGGCCTATGTAAAATCTTTGAGACCAAGAATTAAAAAGGATATATTGTCTCCAAAATAGAAAAAGAACACTGCAGCATCAAAATTATCAAATATGTAAATGATATATTTAAAACTTAACAATAGTTAAATTTACACTTCAGAAACAGTTTATAACATTTGAAAGCAATTTTGTCATTTATATCTTACTTATGAAGAATTCTAAAGGAGGTCTATTTGTGATTAAAAACATGGCCTATAGTAGATTAAGTGATTTATTCATAGAAAAATGGAGAAAATTGTTTTTTAAAAACTTTACATGCATATATTTTTAAGCACTTTGTATGAATATTTTCATATACTTTGTATGATGTGGGAGGGTTGGCTACCCAAATAAGTAGTGCATAGAACTTAATGAGGTATTAAAATTGCTTGGTATCCCATCTAGCAAGCCATCCTTGGACAGTGTTCTTATTATGAGCCACATCATAGAGTTCTAGCTTCCCTTGGATCCAGTTACAGATGGTTGCATTTGAATTAGTCTTCCTAGAACAGTCCACCTTGGTTAAGATTTCTGTATGTTTTATATTAATTGACCATACAGATATGGGTTTATTTCTGGGCTGTCTATTCTGTTCCATTGATCTATGTGTCTGTTCTTATGACAGTACCAGACTGTTTTGATTACAGTGACCTTATAATATAGTTTGATGTCAGGCATTGTGATCCCTCCTACTTTCTTCATCCTCAAAATTGCTGCAACTATTTGGGGTCGTTTATGATTCCATATAAATTTTTGAAATGTTTGTTCTATATCTGCGAAATATGTCATTGGTATTTTAATAGGGATTGCATTTAATCTATAAATTGCTTTGGGTAATATGGACATTTTGATGATGTTAATTCTTCCAATCCATGAATATGGTATGTGTTTCCATTTATTTGTGTCTTCCTTAATTTCTTTCTTCAGTGTTATATAGTTTTATGAGTACAGGTCTTTTACCTCCTTGGTTAAGTTTATTCCTAGGTACTTTATTTCTTTTGTTTCTATGGTAAATGGGATTTTTTCCCTGATTTCTGATTCTGATATTTCATTGTTGGTGTACAAAAATGCTAGTACAATCTTGGTGGGAATGCAGACTGTTGCAGCCACTGTGAAAAACAGTTTGGAATTTCCTCAAAAAACTAAAAATGGAACTGCCTTTTGACCTGGCAATTCCACTGCTAGGATTATACCCTAAGAATCCTGAAACACCAGTTCAAAAGAACCTATGCATCCCAATGTTCATAGCAGCACAATTTACAATAGCCAAGAATTGGAAGCAACCCAAGTGCCCAATAGCAAATGAGTGGATCAAAAAACTGTGGTACATTTACACAACGGAATACTACGCAGCAGAAAAAAAAGACAGAGCCACTACCCTTCGCAACAGCATGATTGGAACTGGAGAACATTAGGCGAAGTGAAATAAGCCAGTTGGTGAAAGACAGATACCATATCATCTCACCTATAAGTGGAACCTAGTCAAAAAAATAAACAAGCAAACAAAATATAACCAGTAACATTGAAATAAAAAACAAACTGACAGTAACCAGAGGGGAGGAGTGAGGGGGATGACAGGGGAAAAGGAGGGGAAGCATCATCAAGGAACATGCATAAAGGACCCATGGAGAAAGCCAAATGGGGGAAGGATTGAGGGTGGGGATGGAGGGGGATGGGGAAAGTGGTGGTGGGAAAATGTTAAAAAAAAATAGACAGGGGACAGCTGAGAATAATATAGGAAATTGAGAAGCCAAAGAACTGATAACCATAGAATGCATAAACATGAACTAAGAGGTGTGGGGATGATGAAATCAGGTGCAGGCAGGAAGGGATAAAGGGGAGAAAAATGGGACAACTGTAATAGCATAATCAATAGCATATACCAAAAAAAAAAACGATTTCTGTATGTTTTAAAACATGGTGTAATAATGACATTGAAAATTCCATAGCATGACCAAGTACATTTTTCCTGTTTACAAATTAATTCTAAACTTTTTTTTGTTATTTCGAAGTAGCAAAGTAAATATACTTACTCTTCAATATGCAGTGCTTAACTGCTTTTTAGATTTTTTGGCCTGATATTTCTGGATTATTTTAATGTACTTAATAGATGTTGTTTGCAATAAGATATTTTAGATATTCTGAGCTATGCTTCTGAGGAGCAATGAACATTGATGGATAAATTATTTTTACAATATTTTTACATGCTGTGAGCTGGCAAAATAATGATGATGATATGAAACAAAATCTCTAGTGGCCATCAATACCTTTCAGCCAAAGGCTAGCAGGAACATATTTGTTAAATATTGTAGTTCGGGATTTATTACTCACTGCATTGAGGGAGAACACTCACCATGGGAAACATGGGATGTGTCAGTAAAAGTATGTTAGAAACAAGCTATTATATAACATTTGACCTTTAGTTAGGTGATTTGGGGAGGGGCTTCTAGGGAAACAGACTTTTTCTCTAGACTGAATGTAGTAAAAAAGCAAGAGAAATTTTGTGATTGGGTATCTCAACGAATTTTATCTGGAAGTAGAGGAGACTAGAACAAGAATAAAGCAGTGATTGGTAAAATAAATAATTAAACGAGTAAATAAAATTGTCATTCACTAATTTTAGCTGAGAGAGTGATGTTTGGTGACCTTGTTTTTGTCAAATGTTTTGAGAAAATTATGAAGTGGCTCTGTTTTATCTCACTTTATCATGGTCTCATAGCAACGCTGTCTGAGATTAGTATTCTGTAAGATTATGTTCAATGGAAGAATAATAGGGCCTCACTGTGTAAGTGTAAATGAAATGAAAGGAGGAATTCCAATAAGCAAACATAAATGGCACCTAAGGGACTTAACACTGAATATTGGTGAGCTGAACTTCCATTTTGATTCTCAGGCTGGGTAAAAATTAACAGGAAAAAATTAGGGCCTTCTCAAGAATTTATATTTGATCCGAGACCCACAATATGACATAAAAGAGACCACGTGTTTCCTGTTTCCCTTCCTACAAGCCTTCAGAGAAGGCAATGGCCAGGAAACTGATTTTCTTGATGTTGACACTGGGTGGAGGGGAGAGAAGAGTCCGCTGAGAATTTGTACACACAGGCCATTCCCCATGTGTGCTTGGGGTCCCAGTTCACACCACATGTGTGACCAGAAAATAACAGCAGCAGCAAAGCGGAAACTTTAGTTGGAGTGAAGTGGTTCTGGCTTAGGAAACCTTCTAAGGCTCCAAAAAAAAGCAAATTTAAATCACCCCTGAAGAAATTTAACATCAACCAAAACTTCAGAAGTTCCAAAGTTCATGGTAAAAAAATAAATGCACAGGCAAACAAGGCTCCATGAGTAAAAGCCACTACCAACAGACTATAGAATCAGTCTTATAAATTCCAGATATGGATGTTATCAGGCACATAAAACAAAATATGTGTATTTACTATACATAAAAGCTCAAAAATTAAAATATGAGTAAAGAATAAGAAAAATAAAATAATCCATAAAAATAATGAAGCATATTTAAAACATTTTAGCAATGAAAAACTCTAGTGATTAAAATAAAATGTTTAACCATATTAATTAAGAAGTGCAAATCAGTTATTGAATAGTTACAGATCTATGTTAGCAAAAATTAAAGTTGGATTAATCAAGGAACTTAGGATTCATGTCCACAATTAACCAGCAACGTGCATGGCATGGTGCATCCTTTGTGTTCTAGCCTCTTTTCAGCCTTATTTGTTTTCTCTAGACACAGAGAATTCTTGGACTTCCATGAATATGTTCTCATCTGCATACTTACATGATCATATTTAACTATTTTATAAATCTGATTACATGTCTTTTTTTCTTGCCGAACTGTGAACTCTGATGGCAGGAAAATATCTTATAAATTAATGTTTCATTTCCTATTAGTATTTAATGTAATATACAATTTGTGTTAAAAATAATATTTGTTGCAATACATTGAAATCTCCAACTTTCAGTTTCTTCACATTTTTAATCACAATATCAGTTCTCTCTGTCCATCAATTGTTTTTCCTATTTGGATGAGCAATTTGAAAAATTATGAAAACAGCAACTTCCCCAGAAGTAGAGCCTATTCTTTTTTTAGGATTTTAAAAGCATGATCCTCTCAAAGTTAGCAACATGACCTACCTGGAAATCATAGGAACAGAACATTTTATTTGTTCTTAAATTGTCTGATATTACTGTTTGTGTTTTACCAAATGTTTATTTTCTTTTGTTCATCTACATTTCCTGAGAATATTTATTAGGAAAACAAAAAATATTTTAAAAATTCCCTGAGATGGTTCTTAAGCTTAGAGACTTCTGATAGCATAAAATAACCAAAACCTATACTGATATTATAATTTGAGTTTAAAACTTAGGACTTTCATAGAGTACCAATTTATCTGAACTATTTATACATTTACCAAATATTTATGTCTAAATATTTAGTGTGGTAAGTTCAAAACTGAAACACTAAAAAACACCTTCAATTTTACAATACTTTCAGTAAGAAGGGAAAGGTCAGAAATATATACTGACCTAAAACATGCAGAAATGCAAAGTCAAATATCACAGACACAACTCAGTGGCAGAATGTTCTGGCATTTTTCTTAAGTAAATATGTGCTTATGTGTAATATTATTTTATTTATTCTTCTATCAATTGTTTTAGCATCTAGTTGGTGAAAAAAGAATTTAATTTGTATTCTTAGGCTTTACTTATTTTATGTGTTTATTGCTCTGATCTTGTGCCATTCTGACCAATGTTCCTAACAGAATTATTAGAGTAAGCTTTGGATAGTTGATTTTTATAAATTAAACCACAAGTGATTTATGAAACCACAAAGGAATTGACAGTATCACAGCCTTTATTGAGATGTATTATAGTGACACACATATTTTAACATTTAGAATAAAGGACGTACCAAGCAAAGTCTCAAGCTCATGCTTTTACAGTATTTCACCTTCATGCTTGGGTAACTTTCCTAATAGGCCATCATAGTAAGAGACTTACATATCCATAGTTCAGATTATACTTGAGAGGAGTTTAATGTTATTGAGCTCTAAAACTTGCTTCTATAGTTTCTATAGTACACATTATCACCACCCTTCTTCACTATCTACAGAATAAACAATGTCCCCTAAAATGTGGAAATGCTATAAAGATATTTAAGAAATTAATTTCATTAGAGATCTTTATAATAAAGGGAATAGTGATGCTAGATAATAATAATAAAATGCATAATTCTAGTCTTTTTCAAGCGGTACATGTACATTTTTATATGTTCATATAGTCATTCCATAGACAAACAATGTACCTTTATCACTAAGTTTATTAATACAACATAGGACTATTCATAATTTTGTTATTTCAGGAAATACATATATACATGAATGTATGTGTAGTATACACACATACATATGTTTGTACTTAGGCATTTTTACATTTGTTAAAGTTTAATATGGCTTATTGTCTTTTTGTTTCAGTAGTGTTAGGTCAATGCATAAATAACTAATACTGTATTATAATTTTGTATTTTTCATTTTGTTACAAAAGTTACGATTCCCTTTTATACAGGTATGGTATTTATTACTTTATGTCTCTTCCTTGCTTTCCGTAATTTAATGAAGAATAATTTCATACATCATCCATATTATATCTTAATTTACACTATTTTATGGTTAAGTGACTACATGTCATTCAAGTTTCAGTGGTTTGACTGATGTAATCTAAAATATGTTAAATCATTATATGACAACTAATAACATGTCTTGCTGGCTAGTACAGTAATTGTCATAACAAGCTTGATATACTGTTACAAACTCATAAATAAACTAGTCTAGTATCTTCTTGTTCCTGTTCCCAAATGGCAGAAAATAAGCATAAGCTTGTTTTTTTTCCGTTTTTGATATATCTATTCAAAATGCGCACTTGATAAAACTGTACCACTGTTTTTTAAATTTTAAAAGAAAATGATATAACTTTTATTTTCTTGGAATCTAAATAGAAGACAATACCTCAGCTGCCATTTTGTCAAATACAGTAGGATATTATGAAACATGCTAAATCTACTAAATACGTTTTTAGTGAGGCACTGCCTCTCTTCCTTGAGTATTAACTTTTAGAAAATATTTGGTTCTAAGTTTAGGCATGACCATAGTTATATAGTGCCTTTATTTTTATCCTGCAATACTTTAAAATTAATCTTGATTTATAAGACTTTGGTGACAGCATCACTCAGTAGAAAGTGCAAGTTGGACAGAGCACAGTTCTGTTCTCATTTATAATTTTACTAGTTTTATGACCTTGAACAAATTTTGTAAATACTCCAAGGTGTAGTTTCCTCATATATAAAATAGGAATCAAATATTTATTCTTAGAATGTTTTCAGACTTTCTTATGTTCCGATAGTCTTATTTTTGTAAATACCACTTATTAGTTTGCTAGAGCTGCCATAACAAAGTACTACACACACTGAGTCCCTTAAACAACACAAATTTATTTTCTTACAGTTATTTAGCTAGAAGTCCAAGATCAATATGTAGCCGGAGTTGATTTATTCTAAGTCCTCTTTCCTCGTCCTATAGATTGCCATCTTTTTCCTGTCTTCCCATGACCTTCCCTCTATATGTGTTTTCTGATCACTTCTATAATGAAAGACACTAGTTTATATTATATTAGTGCCCTCCCCAAAGACCTCATTTAAATTTAAAAAATCTTTAAAGTCTTTACCTCCAGATATAGTCACATACTGAGGTACTGAGAATTAGGAGTTCAATATATGAATTTGGGAGGGTCACAATTCAGCCCTTAATACCATCTCATATCAAATCAAACATATTAACTATTTTTTGAAATATTTTCAATTAATTTTAGATTTATAAGAAATTGCAAAAATAGTACTGAGAGACCTTTTGTATTTGTGTATTTTTCACTGCATACACAGAGCATGTTTACTGTATAAAAGTAAACATGGTACTTTTTTTATAGTGTGCCCATTCAACAGTGAATCAGTGAAGAATAAGTTAAGTAAATTTTCCACCATCAACACAGTGAAATACAATACAGCTATTCAAAGAAAGAAAAAAAAATCTTTGTGTGATTATGGATATGATGTTGGTAAAAGAAAAAAAAAGGTAGAAGAACTAATGCATGAATGCTACATTTTACCTAAGATAGGGAAAGAGTAAATAAAATTCCAATGTTTTTTATTTTTATTATTGTTTATGTTGTTACAGTTGTCCCAATTTTTCCACCTTCACCCCTCTCTTGTCAGCCCGCCCCTCACTTCCATATTCAATCTCCTCACCATTGTCCATGTCCATTGGACCTTCATATATGTTCTTTGGTTAATCCCTTCACCCTCATTTAAACAGTCCCCATGCCCCTTGACCCAGTTTACTGCTGTCAGTTTATTCCATGATTCTATGCCTCTGGTTTTGTTTTGCTCATTAATTTTGTTCCTGAGATTCATCTTAAAATTGAGATCATATGGTATTTGTCTTTCACCAGCTGGCTTATTTCACTTAGTGTAATGCTCTCCAGTTATGCTCATGCCTTCACAAAAGGTAGGAATTCCTTCTTTTCTCTGCTGTGTAGTATTCCATGGTATAAATGCAACACAGTTTTTTAATCCACTCATCTACCGATGGGCACATAAGCTGTTTCCAAATCTTTGCTATTGTAAATAATGCTGCTATGAACATAGGGGTGCATAAGTTCTTTTGAATTGGTGTTTCAGGATTCTTAAGGCATATTCTCAGCAGTGGCAATGCTGTGTCAAAAGGTAGTTTCATTTTTGATACTTTGAGAAAATTCCATACTGTTTTGCATAGTGGCTGCACCAGCCTGCATTCCCATCAACAGTGCACTAGGGTTCCCTTTTCTGTGCATCCTCTCCAGCACTTGTTTGTGGATTTATTACTGACAGCCATTTTGGCAGGTGTGATGTGATGTCTCATTGATATCTCATTGCAGTTTTAATATGCATCCCTCTGATAGTGAGTGATATTGAGCATCCTTTTATCTCTCTAGAGAGTGCTCCCTAAGAACTGTCGTCCTTAGAGAACTGTCAATTCAGGTCCTTTGCCCATTTTTAGAATGGATTGTTTGCCTGGTGTTGAGTTGTATAAATTTCTTTATACATTTTAGACACTATATCCTTGTCTGATGTATCATTGGCAAATATGTTCTCCCAAACAGTGAGTACCCTTTTCATTTTGAAGATGCTTTTTTAGCCATGCAGAAGCTTTTTAATTTGATGTAGTCCCATTTGTTTATCTTTTCCTTTATTTCCCTTGACTAGGAGATATATTGACAAAAATGTTGCTACCTGGGATAACTGAAATTTCACTGTCTGTTTTGCTAGGATTTTTATGGTATCATGACTTATATTTAAGTCTTTTTTTCCATTTTGAGTTTATTCTGGTGTATGGTGTAAGTTGGAGGTCTAGTTTCATTTTTTTGCATGTACCAGTCCAGTTCTCCCAACACCACTAATTGAAGAGACTGTCTTTACTCCATAGTATGCTTGTACCCCTTTGTCAAATATTGATTAACCATAGAGACATGGGTTTATTTCTGGGTTCTCTATTCTGTTCCATTGATCTATGTGTCCGTTCTTATGCAAGTACCAGGTTGTCTTGATTACAGTGGCTTTATAATGTAGCTTGATATCAGGGATTGTGATCCCCCTAGATTTGTTCTTCTTTCTCAAGATTGCTGAGGCTATTTGTGGGTTGTTTTTTTTTTTTGGTTGCATATAAATTTTTGGAGTATTTGTTCTAGATGTTGTAAATGTGCCATTGGTATTTTAATAGGAATTGCATTAAATCTATAGATTAATTTGGGTAGTATGGGCATTTTAATGATGTTAATTCTTCCAATCCATGAACATGGTTTATGCTTCCATTTATTTATATCTATCTCAATACCTTTCTTCAATGTTGTGTAATTTACAAGTACAGGTCTTTTACCTCGATTAAATGTATTCCTAGGTACTTTTTGTTGTTGTTGTTGTTGTTGCTATAGTAAATGGGATTTTTTTCTTAGTTTCTCTTTCTGATGCTTCATTGTTGGTGTACAAAATGCCACCAATTTCTGAATATTCACTTTGTATCTCACTACTTTACCTAATTCATTTATTAGGTTGAGTAGCTTTTTGGTGGAGTTCATAGGATTTTCTATGTATACAATCCTGTCTTCTAAAAATAACGACAGTTTTATTTCCTCTTACAACGGATGCCTTATTATTTTTTTCTTCTTGTCTGATCACTGTGGCTAGAACTTATTATGAATAATAGTGGTAAAAGGGGATAGCCATGTCTAGTTTCTGATCTTAAGGGAAATGCTTTTAGTTTTTGCCTACAGTGCATGATATTGGCAGTAATGGAAGAATAAACCATACCAGTACACAAGTAAGGAATCAAAATTACTAGCTCATGACAGGGAGATTCAAAAGCCAACTGTTAAGAGGCTTATCTGTTGCCCATAAAATGGTATAATCTAAGCATCAGTAAAAATAATAATGGATTAAACACCAAACATTTTATAATCCATGAGTTTTTCATAATAAATAATAAAATAATATTTAAAGTAAATAAAGAAGGAATTCATGGCTTATTTAGAGGGTGCTAAGTGAACCAACTCTGTGTTCTGAAAAATGGCAAATAAATGGAAGAAGGGGGGAAACCAGCATTTCACGTGACATTCTCATGAACACTGTAACCGAGTAGTAGATAAAACTAAATTTCCCGTTGTAGAAATACGTTAGTTTATAATGAAGGAATGACAAAATTAGAACATCACTAGAGCCAGCAAACCTTTAATGAAGTAGTGGTTCTAGACAGTACTCATCATGGCTATTGTCAACATAGCAAAAAAGACAGAAATCTGGACATTACCTGACTCTTGACGGAAGTACAACACTCCACCTATGATGTAGTTCTGTGCCAGAAATCAAACCTGAATAAGGTTCGGTCTTCAGAATGATTCACAAGTTTATATAAAATGCAAGGTACAACAGACATATTATCTGATATTACAGGGTACTATTCTAAAAGTCCAGAGAGTGGAAAACTCTAAAGGACAAATTTTTAAGTATTTCAAAAAATAACAAATATTAGAAGGAAGAAAGAGGAGGGCATAACTATAGATTAAAATTAGTTTTAAGAGATGTACAAACCATGTGCAATGCGTGGCATTTATTTGGTTATTCAAACAAACCAACTATTTAAAAATTTGAATTAACTTGGAAATTTTGACCACAACTTAGATATTTGATATAAAAGACATTATATTTTTTTAATGTAATATTGGTATTGTAGTTGTTTTTTAAAAAAACAACCACTGTCAGTGGAACTGGGAATCAGCATTGATTTATTAATAACTCTAAAATTGTATCCCCATTCGGGTGACAATAATCTCAAAAAACAGTACTGCATGAAGCTCAGAACACACAGAACCGTGGCTACCAATACAAAGTCAGCCTTGACCAAGTTCTAGGCCTGGAGTTATGGGTGTGGAAGGAAGAATAACTCTACCTTTTTCTTAGGGAAAGTAACATTTCCCATTATGTACTCCTGGAAGACATCCCTAGAAGATACTCTACAAAAAATAGGGGCTTAGTAACCACTGATTTAATTAAGGCCATGATAACTCCCACAATGAAGACAACTTTAAATTTGGCATTATTCAATGATTTCCAAGTTGATTTGACCCCAGAACAAATTTTTTTGCATTTTTATTATTAATATCTTGTGGAACTATATTTGGGAAAGCAGTTTTAGATATGATACTGCTCCCAATATAAAGAGAGGGAGAAGAAGATACTTTGCTTGTTCCTGTCATTCTGTCAAGAAATCATGGTTGGCTGGATTTCCAGCTCAGACCAGATGTCAAGAAAAAACCTTAAATGTCAAACTGTAAAAATTTATCTTGGATTATGGAATGTTTAATCTCAACTTGACAGTGACAACCTGCAATGAATGAAAGGTAGGCATCTTGTCTAAAAAGTGTGCAAGATGTAATATTAACTTGTAATTTTTATATCTGACTTTCTGAAACTGCTCCATTTGTTAAAATTGAACATTTAGATTTGGATTTTTGATAAGGGCTTACCAATGTTAAAATTTAACACTGACAGTCATTTCATTTATTCTCTGATTTGTATGTCATTCTTTCACTGTCACATCATGTATTTTATCCATCCATTAGTCTATTATTCCCTTCATTTCCTGGGATTAGTTTTTGCTTTGGGCATTAGAAATTCCCAGGAGAAAACCCCTGAAAATACAGATGTGCTACAAATCTACCATAGAGTTTGTAGTGTTATAGGGATGGGAGCTTGAAATCCGTAAACTAACTGTAACTTCTTGAACTATGTTTAATGTGCTATAAATGAAGAGGAGACATCTAAAATGACCCTCTATATCCACAGCTACCTTGAATAGTATCCTGGCATTCTCACTTATGTAGACTAAGTTAATGTTGCAGTGTGTCATGGACTAGGATCGTTAATTCACAATCACATAGGAAGCATAACCACTGCCTGACACATGGGGATGTGGAGAAGAATTGTGCAGGACCAGCCAATGGAACACAATTTGAGAGCAACTGTGTGAAACCCCTCAAGTCAATTACCCTATTTGAGTATGGGCTTCCTCAGATAGGTATAAAGATACTTTCTTTGTTTTATTTAACACTTGATAATAATTTGATGGTTAAGAAATAAATTTAAACCTAAACTTGATGTTCTATTTTCAGAATGGGTAATATGCCCTGTAGTCTTATGTTGATTGAAACCAAGGGTATGATAGAGAATATTTGTTTAACAAATACTGTTTTGAAGCATGAAAAATTACATACTAAAAATAATTGTATTTGCATCTACTGTTCCTCATGGCGATTCACTAGGTCAAAATCCTTCATTATTACTTAATATAAATTTCAGCTGTGGGCTAAAATGATGTATTAAAGTTGATGCCATTATTTTCTGGTACGTTCTTGTTCTATACAACTTCATACCTTGCGTGAACAAGTTGAAGATACTAAGAATTTTTTAAGTATTATATTTGATGATCCTTTTCTATATATCGAATGCTAAAGAAGAAATTTTGGATGACAGAACTAAATCAATTCTTATGTAATATTAAAAACAGGAAATAGAACTTAGCACTCATAAGTCATGTACTTTAATTTCAGAGAAACTTTTTAAATAAAAAATTTGCTTTGATTATAGGTTTTTTATTAGTAATGAAATAAACTATATATTTTCCATCAGGAAGGCAAATGTTTTAAACAAGATGCCCCCAGTTAGTCCTTGTAACTAAAATATAAAGATTGGTACAGCCATGGCTTGGTGGCTTAGTTGGTTGGAGCGTTGTCTTGTACACTTAAAGGTTACAGGTTCAATCCTTGGTAAGGGCACATACCTAGGTTGTGGATTCGATCCCCAGTTGGGGTCCATACAGGAAGCAACAGATTGATGTTTCTCTCTCTCTCTCTCTCTTATCCTTCCTCTCTCTAAAATCCATAAACATATCCTCAGGTGAGGATTAAAAGAGAGGGAGAGAGAGTTGGTATAATTTATAAAATTTGCTACTTACCCTTCATGGCTACAGATATTTATCTAGCTCTTGATATAAATAAGTCATGGAGCCTGTTGAACATCTAATGTAAAAATTAGGCAATTTTGAGACATAATGGGATCTTATTATGTAGTGCCATTACTGGCTTATAGTTTCTACTAAAAATGCTTTTTATTTGTATTTATTTTATTTGTCAATGAACAAATACCCATTGTACGAGGTTTGTCTGGAAAAAGTGAAGCCATTATTAATGTAACAAGAAATGTTTGTGCAGCATCAATATAACCTAGCCACCAAGGAGAGTGGACTAAAATATGCATGTGTGAACAATCATGGCTTCACTGTACTAGTCAGTGGGGGTGGTAGCTGCCACTAAGTGAGTATGTGCACTGTGGCCGTGGCACTCAAAATGACTGAGCGAGTAGAACAATGAGTCTGCATCAAATCTTGGTGAAAGCTTTGATTCTTTCTTTGCCAAATCCATATCCATTTCAGTCACCAACTCCTGTTCACTCATGCTTTGTTTCCTCAAGAATTAATCTCAAAATTTTGCATATTAAGCTGGAGCCTGAATTTGAAATAGGGCTTTAAGGCTTTCTTTGGGCCAAGTACCTTGGAGATTGTGACACAGTCTGTCCTCAGCAGGAGTGGTTCATCCTCAGAGTTGTTTGATGTAGAGCTTCATGTATCTTATGCAAGATAATCAGGTAATTCTGATACATCTCCACTGGGGACATGCCCTCTTCTTTGCACACCCTCTCTTTCCCCTTCCAGTTGCTTGTTTCTTGCATGGCAGAGAAATTACTTGGCACAGAATCAAAAGAACAGAGTAAATCTTGTAGCTCTGTTTTATGAGTTTAGCCAACTCAGTTAATTAGTCTCTGAACTAGTATAATCATTTGTAATTTAAAACACTACCTTATTTACCATTTACACTTCTTATGTCAGACAAATGTGGTAATAAATATTAAAAAATTTCACATAAATAATCTGCACACACATTGGGTAATAGCGTTAAGGTAGTTAATTAACATTGAGTGAATGAAACTTTATTTTTTAATAATTTTTACTATTCAATTACAAATGACATAAAATATTGCATTAGATTACATTAGTTTCAGGTGTGCAACATAGTGATTAAATATTTGCATAACTTAAAAAGTGATCACCCAGATAAATCTACTACCCATCTGAGACCATATTTAGTTATTACAATTCTACAATTCTATTGACTAATTTCCCTAAGCTGTATTTTATATCCCCATAACTATTTTTATAATGGGTAGCTTGCATACTTTAATCCCTTCCCCATTTTTACTGTCCCTTCAACCCCCCTCTTATCTGGCAACCATCAGTTTGTTCTCTGTATCTATAAGTTTGTTTCTGTTTTGTTTGTTCTTCTTTCTTAGATTTTAGACTTTTTTTAGGTTCATAGTATTTATTCATTTATACGTACTTATTTTGTCTTTTTTTTATTGTTACTCAAGTACAATTTTGTCCATTTCCCCCCACCCCTCCCATTCCTGTCCCCCACCCTCGATCCCATTCCCCCTTGACTTTGCCCGTGAGTCTCCCTTATATGTTCCTTAACTACCTTCCCCTATTTTCCCTGTCTTCCCCTGCGCCCCCTCCTCTGTTCACTTTCAGTTTGTTCTTCACTTCAATGTCTCCAGTTACATTTTACTTGCTCATTTGTTCTGTTGATTAGTCTCCATTTATAAGTGAAATAATATGGTATTTGTCTTTCACCACCTGGCGTATTTTGAGAAAGAAGAACAAAGTTGGAAGGATCATAATACCTGATATCAAACTATACTACAAGGCTACTGTAATCAAAACAGTCTAGTACTGGCACAAGAACAGACACATAGATCAATGGAACAGGATAGAGAGCCCAGAAATAAACCCATGGTCAGCTAATATTCAACGAAGGAGGCAAAAGCATAAAATGGAATAAAAATAGCCTCTTCAGCAAATGGTGTTAGGAGATCTGGACAGCTACATGCAAAAAAATGAAACTGACCACCAACTTACACCATACACAAAAATAAACTCAAGAGGGATAAAAGACTTAAATATACATTGTGAAACCATAAAAGTCCTAGAGGAGAACATAGGCAGGAAAATCTCAGATATTCCATGCAGCAATATTTTCACCAATATGTCCCCTAGAGCAAGGGACATAAAGGAAAGAATAAACAAATAGGACTTCATCAAAATAAGAAGCTTAGCTCTGCATGGCTAAAGAAAACATCAGCAAAATGAAAAGGGAACCAACCATATGGGAAAATATATTCCCATATTTTTTTCCCAATGATACATCAGGCAAGAGCTGGATTTTAGATTTCACATATAAGTAAAATCATGCACTATTTATCTTTCTGTGTCTTACTCATTTTACTTAGCATAATACCATCTAGGTCCATTTATGTTGTTGCAAATGGCAAGATTTTGATCTTTTTAATGGATAGAAAATCCAGCCATTAAAAAGATCCAGCCAAAATCTTTTTACTCCATTTTATATAAATAAATATATATTTATACATTTATATTTTACATAAATATATATTTACATATTTACATATAAATATAAATTTTTATATATATAAATTTTTATATTACATGGCTAGAGAAGGTAACCTGCTATCTAATATAAAAAATAGAGACATTTATTAAAGAAGATACACAATATAAGAAACATTGCAAATAGGACAGTGATGCCTCAGTCCCCTTCAAAGTAGTCACCTTGGGACCTCACACAGTTTTCCCAGTTGCCATCAGCTGCCCTGTTGTGTTTTCCTGAATCTCATCGAAGGCCTGAAATCTCTTCTCTTTCAAAGATGAATTTAGTTTTGGGAAAAGTCAGAAGCTGCAGGGCACCAAATCTGGGCTGTAGCAGGGATGAGTCACCTGAGTGATTTGATATTTTGCCTAACAGCTCTGCACGAGATGTGATGCGTGAGCAGGCGCGTTGTCCTGATGAAGCTGCTAATCACCACTTGCCCATAGCTGCAGCCTTCTGAATCACCCAAATAATTTCTTCAGAGGAATATTCAAACTTAACACAAAATTTGATGCAGATTTATTGCTCTATTCGCTCAGTCATTTTGAATGCCACAGCCACACAGTGCACATGCTCACTCAACAGTGTCTACCACCCCCACTGACCAGTACAGTGAAGTCATCATTATTCATGCATGTGTATTCCAGTCCACCCTCCTTAGCGGTTACATTGATGTCACATAAAATGTTCTCATTATATTAATAATGGCTGCACTTTTTCCAGACATTACACACACACACACGCACACACACAGCATATGTGTCGGTCTTATTTTCTTATACATTCAGCCAGCCTATGTCTCTTGATTGGAGCACTTAATCCATGTAAATAAAGTGCAATAATTATTGATAGTTATGTAGTTATTGTCATTTTATTATTAATACTTTTTATCATTTCTTCTTCTTCCCCTCCTCCTTCTTCTCTTTCTCTTTCTCCTTCCTCTTCCTCCTCCTCCACCTGCTCCTCCTCCTCTTCTTCTTCTTTAAGTCCCTTTAACATTTCATGTAATACTGGTTTGGTAGTGATGAATTTCACTAGCTATTTATTTTCTGGGAAGCTCTTTACCTGTTCTTCAATTCTAAATGATTGCTGCTGGGTAGAGTAATCTTGGTTATATGTCCCTGTTTTCATCACTTTGACTATTTCATGCCAGTTTCTTCTAACCTCAAAGTTTCTGTTAAGTAATCAGTTGACAGTCCTATGGGAGCTCCTTTATAGGTAACTTTTTCTCTTGCTGTTTTTAAGATTCTCTCTTGTCATTAAACTTTGTTATTTTAGTCATGATGTACCTTGGTGTTGGCCTCTTTGGGTTCATCTTGTTTGGGACTCTATACTTCCAGAACTTGTATGTCCATTTCTTTTGCCAGGGTAGGGAAGTTGATCATTTCTTCAGATAGGTTTTCAGTTCCTTGCTCTGTCTTCTTCTTCTGGTACCCCAATGATGCAAATACTAGTATGCTTGACGTTGTCCGAGAGGCATCTTAAACTGTGCTCATTTTCTTTTGGATTCTTTTTTTTTTCTTTTTGCTGTTCTGATTGGGCATTTTCTGCTACCTTGTCTTCCAAATCTCTGATTTGATCCTCTGCTTCATCTAATGTGCTATTGGTTCCTCCTATTGTATTCTTTATTTTAGATATTATATTTTTTATTCCCTAATGGTTCTTTTTATGGCTTTTAAGTTCCTCTTTATGCTTACTGTCTTTGTTTAAATTTTCACTGAGTTCATGAATTCTTTTCCTAAGTTCCTTGAGCATCCATATAACCAGTGTTTTGAACTCCGCATATGGTAGATTACTTGCCTTCATTTTGTTTAGTTCTTTTTCTGGAGTTTTGTTGTCTTCTTTCATTTGTAATGTCTGCCACATTTGCCCTTTGAATGTCATTTGGGGGAGGCAGTTACGTGGTGCTTTGCTTTGGTCTGAAGATGGCCACAGGGTGTGTTAGTTTTAGGGCTTTTTGGGAGGGGTTCTGGTGCAGGCCAAGATTAGCTACTGCCTGTGCTTACCTTGGAGCCGTCTGATGTGAGCTACAAAGAGAACTTCAGATTGTTGTCACTCATGCTGGTTTGGAGGTGCCCAGGAGATGCCAAGCTGCAAACCAAGCCCAGCTACCCCAAGTTGCTAATTTGAAGCCACTTAACAAAAGGTCAGGGGCAATACTGAGACTAGACACTGCTTACTTGGAGTTTGTGAAACTTCGAGAGATTTTAGGAAACTTTGTAGCATACAAGACAGACCATTTGTATGGAAAAGCCTCTAGTAGCATTTTGGGTGGGCCAGCAAATTGGGAGCAAAAGGTTCCCAGGGAATCACGAGGGTAGGGCCAACACACTATCCAAGTCGATGGGGACTGAAACTTGTTTGGGAGGAGGGCTCCAAAAAGGAATAATAGCTTCCATCAGCACTTAAATATGGGATAAAATTGCTTCTTTAACCCTCTCCCTGAAGCCAGACATTTTGGTTCCTCCCCTTTGTTTCTCATCCTTATGGAGCTGCTGCCCCAGCTCTGTAGCTCAGAGTGAGTAAGTCCATCAAGGAACAAATTGGTGCTCAGGGCCATTAAGAGGGACACCTGGGATGCCAGAAGCAGTCCATCTCAGTCACAATCCCCACTGGTTTTCACAGGCAGGAGTTATGGGGACTTCTCTTTCCCATATGTTAGTCTGGGCTTGGGAGCCCAATGTGGGGTTGGGCCCCCTCCCTTCTCAGGGTATCTGAGACCTTTTTACTCATTTCTTATCATCTACAATATAGGTTTTCGGCCTGCTTGTTCCTCATCTCTGCCCCTCCTACCAGTCTCAACTATCATCTTCTGTAATTTCTTAATTATAGGACTTCTGTTCAACTAGTCATAGGGTGGGTATATTTTAGTTATAATTTTGCTGTGATCCTGGGAGAAGGTAAGCTAGCATTTACATACATACTCTGTCATTTTAACTGGAAGTTAAAATTTTCAATAACCTAATTTTACTACTCTGGACTTGACATTTAATATTTTACATTAACATATTTGAATGAAAAGTTATTCTCAAATGAATATTTTCTCTCACTGTAAAAAAATTGGCTTGAAGTTAGAATCAAAGTAATAAAAATTTGAAGTCATCAAGTATAATGATAGCTACAAAAAAAAAAAGATTGCACATTAGAGAGGGCTTTTATTTAAAATAGTGTTTCCTGTCAGATATATTGCTCATCTCTTGTAAATCATTCCTAAAAATCAGCTTTCTTTTCTAATGTATTATTTCAAATATATTATTACTTAACAAAATTAATAACTATAATTTAGGTTTGACTAAGATTATTCTCACATCAATGGATAGTTTATTTTTTTAAGTAACGAAAATTTCAAATATCCCTCCAGATTCTTCATGTCAGCAATTAGATATTATATTTAAAAGTATTATTCATCAAAAACTAGAAAAATTGTATTACTTTGTAAAAATTATTATGCGGAAGGAAGATGTAAATATCATTGTTTTTTGGAATATTCAAGATGACTGTGGAGTAGGTGAAAGCTAGATACAACTTCTCCCAGTGCCAGACCAGATCCTCAGCTAAATTATAGAGCAGTCAACCTAAATGACCAACTGAAGGGCAGCTAAACAGGAGTATTTTATCCAAGGAATTATAGAAGAAGATACACTGATACTTGTAAGAAGAAGGGCGGATACTTAGAGAATGCTGGCCCCCAAACCCAGGTGTGATGGCTGACAAGCTGGAGGGGTATCTTGGCTGAAAAAGTCCCCCTGAGGAACATGGGGTCTTAACCCCACATTGGGAGCTCCAAACCAGAGGAGCAGGGCTGGGAAGAGGAGCCTGAATTGCATCTGACAGTGAAAATCAGCGGGGACTCTGTCTACTAGGAAGAGGAGAGAGCCTACTAGAATCCCAGGTGCTCTCCTAAAGCACCAACACATGGGAGTTCACCGTTCACAACTCATCTGAGGCTCTGTTAGAGAGACGGTGACTCAGGGCATACAGGAATCTTAAAGGGAAGATCTGGGTGGCATGGCTTCAGAGAGAGATCTGGAGGGTCAGCTACTGAGGTCTCAGTTTTAAGTCAACATCTCATACCACTGTCAGGCACCATCTCCCAGGGTCAGGCACTCCTATTATTACTGTATAAACTGGGAGAATGCAGTAGCCTTGTCCTCCAAATACTGGCAATACCACCCTGCCAATCTGGTGTCTGGCAGAGGGGACTGTTGTACACAGCAGGGTCCTGTGGTGCGCTCTTTTTCTGTAGAAACTATAGACAGACTCTTAGAATTGTGTGGCTTTGAAACAGTGGCCAGTCTTTCTCCTCCTCCCATGAGTTCTGTAGGCTCCATGTCCAGCAGAAGAATCCTTTGTCAGGGCCTTTAGCAGCATGACTGCAGAGCTAAGGGGAGGCATGCAGTTTGCTTTCATGCTGCAGGCCAGGGCCACCCCTCAAAAGAGGGCTGCCTCCAAACAGAGGGCTGCCTTGATCTGTTTTCCCAAACCTGCTGACCCTGTCCTGCTGAGCTCAGGTCAGTGGGAGGAAGGGGATTTGGCTCAGAGTTGGGACCATCAACATGACTCCCTCTGAGCCTCTTGTCATGGTCCCTGAGAGTGTGGCTACAGAGCTAGGGATAGGCTTATAGCGCACTCCTCTCCTGCAGACCAGTGCCACCCCCAACATAAGACTGCCTTGACCTGTTCTTATAAGTCCTTCTGGCCCCATCTTGTGGGACTCTGTTACATGGGGGGAAGGGAGCACAGCTCAAAGATGGGACCTTTGGACTACAGCTCCATGGGAGTCTATGACAGTGAGGCTGATGAACACAGGAAAGGTGTATAGCTCCCCCAATCTACATGACCCAGGCTGTGAGACCCCCTGCCCCCAGTGAAAGGCCTTTCTGATCTGCTTGTCTAAATCCTGGCAACTCCACTTTGCTGAACTTGCTCCTACAATGGGGATAGTTGGCTGCATACAACCTGATCCTGTAGTGTGCCCCTCCTGAGGGAGATAGAGTTGGAGACTCTAGCAGAGACTGAGTAGTATGGGTTGGAATAGTGGCCACATCCCCTGCATTGATTGCCTGACCAAACTGCCCCCAAGTAGGGAACCCAGTATCCCCATCCTCCCTACCCAGTATTCCTGCCCTACAGAGATCAAGCCATGTGCTAGGGTCAATGGGGAGTGGACAGTTTGGGCCCACTCTACAACCTGTCTTCATAGTTCAGGCAACCTTAGAGGGGGCAGTGGAGTAGCTAATATGTGCATGGCAACCTCAAGGAGCCTTGGACTTTCATTGATCTGCCCCCAGCTCAGAGCTTCAGGAAACCGATCCTGGTATGTAGCCTGGCCCCTCCCACACATACCCAGGCCCAGGAATACAGCCACAAACAGTGAATTGCATGGTAGCTCCAGAAAGGTGACTAAAGTCTGGTTACACATGTCTGACATCAACCTGCACCAGAACCCCAGTTAACTGGACCCAGAACAACACAACCAGTGGTGCACTTCAAAGAACATCAGAGTTTGATCCAACTAGCCACACAAATGGCAAAGCTAAAGGGAGATTCCAACAGACACCAGACCCTGCTGGAAATATTTCTGCCTCAGAGGGTAGCCCCTGAACAGTGAATCATAAACAGTGAATGAGGTTTATCCTTATAGTCAGACAGTCTGAGGGTTAAATCTACCACAGAATGGACCAACAGCATTCAAGACTGAATTACAATGGGAAAGGGCATATAGCCAACACAAGAATCACTTCGGGAGCATCTAGCTCAAGTGATCTAGAAGACTATGCCACTGAAACCCACAAGGCACCTACATCAGAGAGCCCTCATAACAAGCTTGGGACCATAGCAGATCTTGCTAACATACAGAGACAAACACAAGAAAAGGAGACAAAGAAATATTCACCGAGTGAAAGAATGAGATAGATCACTAGAAAAATAATTAAATAAAATGAAAGCAACCGAGAGACCAGATGCAGAGTTTAAAACAACTGTTATAAGGATACTCAAGGACCTTAGGGGAAGAACGGATGATCTTGGTAAGAATATAAACAAAGAGATCGTAAGCATTAAAAAGGACATAGAAACCATAAAAAGAACTAGTCAGAAATGAAGAAAAAAATATCTGAAATGAATACACTAGAAAGAATCAACAGCAGACTAGGTGGAGCAGGAATTGAATTAGCAAATTAGAGGACAAGATCACAGTAAGCACTCAAGCAGAGCAACAAAAAAGAAAAGAAAACCAAAAAAAAAAAAAAAAAAAGAACCTAAAGGACCTCTGAGACAACATCAAGCATAACATTTGCATCACAGGGGTACCAGAAGGCAAAGAGAGTGAGCAAGGAATCAAAAATGTGTTTGAAGAAATAATGGCTGAAAATTTCCATAGCCAAGAGAATGAAAAAGGAACACAAGTTCAGGAAACTCAGAGTCCCAATCAAGATTAAACCAAGACACATCATAATTAAAGGTTATAACACAGACTGCAACTGAAGGGATGGAGAAAATATTTCATGCACATGCAAACAAACAAAAAAGCTGGGGATGCAATAGTTATGTCATGCAAAATATAGTTCAAAACAAAAGCTATAGCAAGAGACAAAGAAGGACACTACATAATGAGAGAGGGAGAAAGCCAACAAGAGGATATAACACTTGTAAACATTTATGCACCCTACATAGGAGCACCTAAATATATAAAGCAAATTTTGATGGACATGAAGGGAGACATCAACAATAATACAATAATAGAATGGGATTTTAACACCCTATTGACATCAATGGATAGATCTTCCAGACAAAAAAAATCAATCAGGAAGCAGAGGCCTTAAATGACACTAGATCAGATATATTTAACTGATATCTTTAGAACACTCCACCGTAAAGCAGTAGAATACACATTCTATTCAAGTGCTAATGGAACATTTTTCTAGCATAGCATGCGTTAGGACATAAAACAAGCCTCGACAAATTTAAGAAGATTGAAATCATATTATGCATCTTATCTGACCATAATGCTATGAAACTAGAAATCTTCAAAAGAAAAAAACTGAGAAACTCTCAAACACGTGGAGGCTAAAGAACATGATTTTTAAAAAATGAATGGGTTAAGAATAAGATCGAGAAATAAATGGAAAGCTACCTAGAAACAAGTGAAAATGAACACACAACAAACGAAAATCTATGGAACACAGCAAAAGCAGTCCTGACAGGGAAATTCATATTCATAGCATTATAGACCTATCTCAAGAAGCAATAAAAATCTCAAGTAAACAATCTGACCTTATACTTAAAAGAACTAGAAAAACAACAACAAACAAAGCTCATTGTAAGTACAAGGAAGGGAACAATAAAGATTAGAGTGGAAATAAATGACAGAGAGAATTAAAAAAAAATACAAGACTTCCAGTCAAGATAGAGGTCTAGGTAGACATGCTTCACCTCCTCACGTAACCACAGAGAGAATTACAACTAAACCTCAAAACAAATAATATCCAGAACTGTCAGAAAATTGAACTATGTGGAAGTCTGACCAGCAAGGATTTAAAGAAGCCACATTCATTGGGATGGGTAGGAAGGTGCAGACAGGAAGAGGGGCGGAGAGGTGAGGAGACATGGTATGGCATGGAAAGGGAATGGCTGCATTGGAATGGGTGGTCCAGCATTCACATGTGGTGGATAAAAATCGGGAGGGATACATTGGGAGTGAGCAATCTCAGCCCCAGGTGAGACCACACAGCCCCGGGTTCCAGAGCCAGGAAGAAGAAAATCTCTATAACCTCTGTCTGTAAAAACCAGTGGGGGTTGGGGAGGTGGAAGAAACTGCTGGATTTTCAGGAGACTCCACTTAAAGGGCCCACATGGTCTTAGAACATATGCAAACCAACCCACTCTGAGATTCAGCACCAGAGCAACAGATGGTAGGGCACCAGTCACATACGGGGAGGGGATGAAGTGACTGGAAATGGGGCAGGTGCTGGGAAAAATTCCAGAATCCAGGCAGCAGCACTGTCCCCTCTCTGAACCCTCCTCACACACAGAGCCACAATGCAGTGAAGCCTGTTGTCCTGCCCTAGAGATTACCTAAGGCTCTACCCCACACAATTTACAGGTGCATTTTCTATAATAGGCCATACTACTAAGACAGGAAATCAAAGCAGCTCTACCTAATACACAGAAACAAACACAGGGAGACTGCCAAAATGAGGAGACAAAAAAATACGTCCCAAATGAAAGAACAGAACAAAACCCCACAGAAAGAAATAAATGAAACAGAGATAACTAACCTATCATGTGCAGAGTTCAAAACACTTTTGATCAGGATGATCGAAGAACCCATTGAGTATAGCAACAACATAAAGGGAGAAATGAAGGTTACAGTAAATTAAATAAAAAAAAACCTACACAGAACCAACAGTGAAGCGGAGGAAGTAGGAATTCAAATCAATGATTTTGAACATAAGGAAGAAACAAGAATTCAAAAAAACAAGGATAAAAAGCCTCTGGGACATCATGAAATGTACCAACATAGGGATGCCAGAAAGAAAAGAGGAAGAACAAGAAAGTGGAAACTTATTTGAAAAAATAATGAAAGAAAACTTCCCTAATTTGGTGAAGGAAGTAGACATACAAGCCTAGGAAACACAGAGCATCTCAAACGAGTTGGCCCCAAAGAGGACTATACCAAATACATCATAATTAAAATACCAAAGGTTAAAGATAAAGAGAGTATGTTAAAAGCAACAAGGGAAAATTAGAGAATTACCTACAAAGGAGTTCCCATAAGACCATCAGCCGCTTTCTCAGAAGAAACTTCGCAAACAAGAAGGGACAGGAAAGAATAGTCAAAGTGATGAAAACAAGGATCTACCACCTGGATTACGCTATCCAGCAAAGCTATCATTTAGAATGAAAAGGCAGATAAAATGCTTCCTAGACAAGGTAAAGCTAAAGGAGTTCATCATCACCAAGCCATTATTACATGAAATGTTAAAGAGACTTATTTTAGAAAAAGAAGAAAATAAAAACTATGAACATTAAAAGGGCAACAAATTCACAACTATCAACAACTGAATCTAAAAAAACAAACAAACTAAGCAAACAACCAGAACAGAAACAGAATCATAGATATGGAGATCATTTGGAGGATTATCAGCTGGGGGAGGGAAGGGGGACAATGGGGGAAAAGGTGTAGGGGTTATGAAGCATAATTGGCAGGTACCAAATAGACAGAGGGATGTTAAGAATAGAATAGGGAATGGAGAAGCCAGAGTACTTATATGCACAACCCACAGACATGAACTAAGGCGGGAGATTCCTGGAGGGAAGGGGGATACCAGGTGGAAGTGAGAAAAGGGAGAAATTTGGGGTAACTATAATAGCATAATCAATAAAATATATTTAAAAATACAAAAGATCAATGAAACCAAGAGCTGAATCTTTGAAAAGATAAACAAGATTGACAAACGTTTAATCAGACTCATTAAAAAAAAAGGACCCAAATAATTAAAATCAGAAATTAAAAAAGGAGAGTAACAACTGACATCACTAAACTACACAGGATTGTAAGAAAATCTATGAACAACTATATGCCAAGAAGAAGGTACAAGATCCAAGAAATATTGTACATAGGACAATGATGCCTTGGTCTCCTTCAAAGTAGGCACCTCGGGACCTCACACAGTTCTCCCAGTCACCGCCATCTGTTCCATCCTATTTCCCTGAATCTCATTGACAATCTGAAATCTCTTACCTTTCAAAGGTGATTTTAGTTTTGGGAAAAGCCAGAAGCCACAAGGTGCCAAATCTGGGCTGTAGCGGGGCTGAGTCACCTGGGAAATTTGATGTTTTACTGAAAAACTCTGCATGAAACATGATGCATGAGTGGGCGTGTTGTTGTGATGAAGTTGCCAATCACCAGTAGCTAATAGCTACTTCCTTCTGAATCATCTGAATATTTTCTGTTGAGGAATTTTCAAGCTTAATGCAAAATTTGATGCAGATTTGTTGCTCTACTGTCTCAGTCATTTTGAATGCTATAACCACACAGTGCACATGCTCACTCAAAGGCATCTACCTCCCCCACTGACTACTACAGTGAAGTCGTCATTATTCACACATGAGCATTACAGTCCACCGTCCTTGGCTGATGGGTTACATTGATGCCACACAAACTGTTCTCATTATATTAACAATGGCTGGACTTTTTCTGGACAGGCTTTGTATGTGTGTGTGTGTGTGTGTGTGTGTGTATATATATACACACCCTGTGTATACCCTGTACCTCAAAGCAGTAAAAACTCATTTCCAATGAAGGTTATAGCCTGTAATTTTTTTCTTCATTGAAAAATATATCTTTAAGTAAATAATCACATGGCATTTTCATAAAAATTTGTTGTTAAGAACAAATAATAATGGTTCAGTAAAAATGGAAGTTTACCTCAGAGCAATATTTTTTGTAGACTTTCACTGCAAGCAGTTTAAAGAATGAGCCAGGGCTTTTTAAGATGGCAACCTGTAAACCCCCTTTTATCAATTTGAAATTAATGTATGTCTTTTTATATAATCATGAGATAGGAGAAAATTGGGAATGCCTCCAGTTAATTGTGTATTCTTCTTTCCCATTCCTGGCTAAGCCTTTCCTATATTTCTAGAGGCAATAAAACCTCAGATGTCTAAAGTGGATTTTTAGGAAATTTTAATTGATAGCCTTCAGATATGGATAATTGAATTTACTAATTTATAGCACTGTGTCTGGCAAGTGTATAAATAGCCCTTTAACTCTAGATAAAGGAATTAATTTTCTAATTCAGTAAAAGTCCATTGTAACACAACTCACTTTCACAGTCCTTGACAACCGGTTTGATGCATATACTTCCCTTCTCTTCCAGCCACTTGGGGGCACAACACACTTGACCACTTGGCAGCAGGCGCAGCTTTCTTGTCCAGCTTCCAGCGCTTGACTTTTTTTTTCCTCTCCTTTCCCTTTCCACTGCAATCTCAGTCATCCAAAGGATTCAGCCTCTCAAACCCAGCTTTTCTTTCTTATTTCTTTTCTGAGTCAGATCAGGGCCTTGTTTTTCAGGGGGTAGAGCAGTAAAACTTAGGTGACCAAGAATAATGAGGAAATCCTGTTTCCTTCCTCCACCATCATTCTCATAACCTCTAACTGTGATTTTCTTACTTCTCGGTGCCCACCCACATCTAACCTAACACAGGCATCCATGTGTGCTTGCACACAAACATGCATCCTATTCATTGATCGATGTATCTGAGTTATATGAACCTAGATTTCTTCTGATATCTGAAGATACTTTTTAGGTTTTGTAAACTTCAAATTTCCGCTATTATCCTCAGCCCTTGTTTTGTCTATACTGTATGTCCTATGTATTGGGCAAGGATGGTGTAGGTAAAGAGACTAGGGGCTAACAGATTTTTGTGGGGAAAGGCATATCACATTTTGGGCACAACTTTATGAATAATAAAGTATTTGTAATAATGCCAAGGAAATCTCAAAATGATTTTGTTTTTGCTTCTAAAATGGCAAATAGGGAAAGAGATTACATCCCATTTTATAGTGAAATCAGACCAAATGAATAATAGCAGTACAAAGTGAAGCAGCCAAGATCTCAGAATTAATTAAGGGCTAAGCACCTCCAAACAAAAAAGAGAGTTTGCGCTAAGCACTATTGTAAGGAGATAGATTAGCAGGATGTTCATTGTCCCATAGCTCTTCACATTGTACAAGAGCATACAGAATTCATCCTCCCAACCGGCTGTCCCTACTCTACCCACTTCTAATACACACTAACCCTGAGGAACCTTTGACAGTATCAACAAGATTCCCACTAGGGTCTTGGATCAAGCATTGTACCTTGTGAAAGAAGGGTTTTGAATTTTTAGAACCTGTCAGCTTAATTGGAAATTTAGCCATATAGTCCTGCTCCCACCTCCCAGGAAGCATTATTATACATGGCAATGAGTAACAACTTGTATTTCTAACATACCATGAATAGTATATACCATGAATAATGTTTTTTTTTAGATTTTATTTATTTTATTTTTAGACAGAGGGGAAGGGGGGAAGAGAAGGAAACATCAATGTGTGGTTGCCTCTTGTGCACCTCCTACTGGCGACTTGGCCTGCAACCCAGGCATGTGCCCTGACTGGGGAATCAAACCGGAGACCCTTTGGTTTGCAGGCCGAAGCTCAATCCACTGAGCTACACCAGCCAGAGCTGAGTAATGTTTTTTATAGGCCTAATTAATTTTTAAAAACTTATTGGTGGACCAAAGACAACTTTATAATATGCCATATTATTTTTTTGGAAAAAATATCCTACATTCCAAATCTATATTTAGAATACATTTCTCATTATTTTAAGTCAGCCATAGCAGTTCAAATCATGTGCCTAGAATTGTTATAACTTCATTAGTACTAATTAATTGTGACACAGCCTTTAGAAGACACATTAGTCTCTTTTTTGATCCAAAATTTTAGGGAATGTTTTTTGTATTATCATTGAAAAATGGGCTCACAAATAAAGCTGTGGGTTTAGTGTGTGTGTGTGGATTTTTAAGTCAATTTGTGCAACATGGTCTATGTCATGATACTTTTTAGAATAAAACCATTTTGTTTGGAGTGGACCAGCTATTGTACTGGGTCATCTGGTAGTTTTAAGCTGAAACAGACTAGCAAAAACTAAAACGAGAGTACTGACCTTTTTCTATAGTTCTCAAAACACAAAATACTGCAACCGTTTACAAACTAATTCTGCTAATCCCCACCAATTTTACTGATAAGAAGCATCACCTCTCTAAAATTATAGTTTTTTGTTCACTTGGACATAGTAACTTGTTAATATAAAATGAAATAAACTTGACTATCTATTGTTTAAATATCTTTTACATGCTCACTTTTAGTTTTATAAATGAATGTGTTTCATTTATGTTATGAGTAGGTTATTTTATGCTTTTATTTTTTATTTTTCTTATTTCCTATTTTTCCTTTTTATTTAATTTCTTGAGGTGACACTGGTCAAGAAAAGTATATGGGTTTCAGGTGCACAATTACAACACATCATCTGTACACTATATTGTGTGTTCACCACCCCACATCAGGTCTTCTTCCATCACCATTTATCCCGTCTGTAACCTCCTCCACTGCGATCCGCCCCCTGCCCCCCGCGATCACCACACTGTAGTCTGTGTCTGTGAGTTTTTTCTCCTTTTTGTTCAATCCCTCCATCCCCCCACACAGCTCTCCCATGCCCCTGACAGCTGTCAGTCTGCTCTCTTGTGAGTCTGTCCCTCTTTTGCTTGTTAGTTCATTTTGTTCATTAGATTCCATATATGAGTGAAATCCTTTGCTACTTGTCTTTCTTTGACTGGCTTATTTCGCCTAGCATAATACTCTCCAGGTTTATCCATATGGTCACCAAGGGTAAGGTTTTCTTCTTTTTTCAGCCAAGTAGTATTCTATTGTGTAAATGTACCACAGCTTTTTTATCCATTCATCTACTGATAGACACTTAGGCTGCTTCCAAATCTTGGCCATTGTAAATAGTGCCGCAGTGAACAAAGGGGTGCATACAACGGGGAACGAAAACTATCCCAGGATTATCTTCTGGATGGGAGGTCCCTTGTAGAACAGGCTTCCCTCACTTAGGTGAGTGTTATACAAGCCCATCTTTATCAGCTGGTGGTGTTGTAAGAGGCTGTGCTTTGCTTCAGTGAAATTTTTTTTTTTAAGACTCTTTCAGTGCATTTGCCCATTTCATGGTGGGTGATTTACAAGTGTACTTGACCACATTGCACTGAGTGTTCAGCAGTTTTTGACCACAAATGGAATGACCTCATGCCCCACACTCCTTATTCACTTGATCTTACCCCAAGCGAGTTTATTTGTTTCCCCAGATTAAAAAAGTCTTCAAAGGGAAACATTTTGCCAATGTGGAAGAGGTGAAACAAACAAACAAAAAAAGGCAGAAGCACTAAAAGATATCAAAATCGATGAGTTCCAAAACTGTTTTGAGCAGTGAAAAAAAAGTCTTGATAGGTGTATTGCATCAAATGGAGAATACTTTTAAAGTGACTAAAATTTAAGCATGTAAAAATAAATACACAATTTTTTATATATAAATTCCATTTTTGGAGTTCCCCCTCATATATTCTTTTGAGTTAGTGTTTTGTGTTTCTTCAGATAAATTCCCAGAAGTATTTCATGCTTTTTAAAAATTAATGCAGGTAAATTTTTAAATTGAATTTTCCAAAAATGACAATTATATTTATCACTTCAATTTTTTAAAATTTAGGCTTAAACTTTGGAATACATTTTAAAAATAAGTAAACCAATTTTCTAAGTGAAAAAAACTTGCTGGGTTATGTGGATATTTTGAACAATAGTTTTTTTCTTTGACCTTTGTAATTTTATGCAGAAATCTTAGAATTTTAAGGTGTATTTACCATCAATGATATTAAATCATTCATAACTATCCTAATAGCTTGTTTTCCACCCCCTTTTGAACTCATAGTGGTATAATCTCAGGTTTTTAAGAAAATTGATTAAATTTGCATCTGATTCCTTCCTGGCCACGTATTTTTTCTTTTGTTATGATGAATTTGTTGTGACATACTGCTTTTTACAAAGGTCATCAAATGCTTAGGAGTTAGGTGAGTCAAAGAAATTAACAAATGATACCCTATTCCGAGACTGAATTAGCCATCTAGAACAGGGGTCCCCAACCTCTGGACAGGTACTGGTCCGTGGCCTATTAGGAACTGGGTTGCACAGCAGAAGGTGAACAGTGAGAAAGTAGCGAAGTGTCATCTGTATTTAAAGAGGCTCCCCATCACTCACATTACTTCCTGAGCTCCACCTCCTGTCAGATCAGCAGAGGCATTAGATTCTCATAGGAGCTGAGCCCTACTGTGAACTGCGCATGTGAGGGGTCTAGGTTGCTGAGCTCTTTATGAGAATCTAACGCCTGATGACCTGAGGTGCAGCTGAGGCGGTGATGCTAGACTGAGGGGCAGCTGCAAATATAGATTATCATCAGCAAAGAGATATGACTGCACAGAGGCTGTAATAAATCAAGTTGCATGCAGATTTCTATCAAAACCTTATCAGTGAGTGGCAAATGACAATTAAGCTACGTCTGGTGGCAGGCTGTATAGTGGCAAGTGAGTTGATGTACCTCGATTGTACAGCTGCATCTGGTGGCAGGCTTTAAGTCAGAATATAACACTTATTTTAGTGCACACATGGCCCGCCCATTATTTTATTCACCACTTCCGTGCGTGCCTCTTTTCTGTACTAAGCACTATCTCAGTCACAGTTTTGGTAAGCCCACAAGTTAACCCTAGCCAAAATGAGTAAAGAACAAACATTGCTGGAGAACTTCTTTGAAAGGGGAGAAAACTCAATGATGAGACAGCAGAAGAATCTAAGACTGCCAACAAAAAGAAAGCTGAATTTAAAATAAAATACCAAGATTCTTACTTAAATTACAGGTTCATTGCAACAGATAAAGAGGCTCCATTCAAAGCCAAACTGGAGTTATAGGGGTGATGAGTGAACATTGGGATTTTTGACGTGTTTCAAACATTAGCAGATATTTTGAAAGAGACTGAGCCAGGGCCTTCTTTCTCCCAGCCGGTGCATAACCACCCATCGTAACTTTCAAAAGAGTTTGAACATTACTTCCCAGCCACAAAAGACCCCCGAGCTGGGAAGGAATGGATCCACAACCCATCTGTGAATGAGCCAGGTGAATCCACTTTGTGCTGGAAGAGGATCAACTGCTTGATATCGCAAGTGACAGTGGCCTTAAAAATATGTTTGAGACAACTTCAAACCTCCACATGTTCTGGATTAAAGTCAAAATGGAATATCCCGAGATTGCCAGAAAAGCACTGAAAAGCCTGCCTCCATTTCCAACATCCTATCTTTGTGAACCAGGGTTTTCTGCAAGGACAGCAACCAAAATGAGATTACTGGACACGAGCAACATGTTTCGGGTGTCACTGTCTCCCATCACCCCCAGATGGGACCATCTAGTTGCAGGAAAATAAGCTCAGGGCTCCCACTAATTCCGCATTACGGTGAACCATGTAATTATTTATTATATATTACAATGTAATAATACTAGAAATAAAGTGCACAATAAATGTAACATGCTTGAATCATCCTGAAACCATCTCCCCCACAGCCTGGTCCATGGAAAAATTGTCTTCCACAAAACCGACCATTGTGCCAAAAGGGTTAGGGGACCACTCGCTGATCTAGAGACACAGAAAATGTAATTGAGTTTGTTTTCAACTATGTGTCCATCATTTACATTTCTTGATTTTAAAATTTCAGATAATGACAGACATATAGCAAGTACCCATTTTCCCTTCTCCATGGGAGCCTATAATCATAACTATAAGAATAACTTTTACTTTGAGACTAAGGCTAACAATGAAAAATGAAACTCAATAATAATACACCATCTGTGCAATAATAGGGGAAAGAAAATGAAAAAAGTCATTTTCAATATAAACTGGAGAGTATTACAAATGCTTACATTTATCTCTGTCATTTTCTCTGAAATAGCAATTATTCTCTCTAGCTTTAAATCTCCTAATGATCTACAATGGTTTAATATATTTTGTTGTCTCTTTTATTATTGCAAAACATGTGATAATACTGAAATTTTGAAGAAAAACAACATGCAAAGATATAAAACATAATAGAGGATACTCTGTTCTCTAATATCATGAGTAAAATATGGAAGAAATATAAATTTTCATATACTTAAATGTGTCCAGCTAGGGAAAGCAATTAACTAAAGAAGGCATCAGAAATGAGTTATCATGGGTCTTATATGTGTGCCCCTATTTAAAATTATTATTATTAAAATTATTAGGAGCACAATTTCACTGCTTATAATTTATATAATGACAAGTATAGATCAAATACACCCAGTGATTTGGTCCAGTACCCTAGCTACCTGAAAATTAGATGGATCTCTAGATCGTCAAACACCAAAGACACAATTTTCCACCTAAAAAGGGGATGGAGACTGCTCAGGCAGGCTGGATTAGATATGTCTGTCACCAATTTTGTGACTGTGGATTATAACAGAATCAATCAACTTTTCTGTGATTTATTTCTCTATTTTTAAGGTGAGCCAAGCAGAAACAATTTTTGAAAAAGGAACATAGCAACATAGGCTGATAGAGCTTTTCTAATGTCTATCCTTCTACTTCCCCATCATCCAATAAACCTACATAAAATAAATTTGCAATTACTTCTGGGCATATCTTAAGGCATATGGATAGATCATTCCTTTCTTCTAGTTCCTTATAGACTGTTTTGTTTGGTTATTGTACTACTTATTTGGCAAAGACAATGTAAGAAATCAATTTTCTGTCAATAACCTTAGCTTTCTGAACAATTCAGAAAATTAAAAAAAAATTAGTATCAAAGGGAGATTATTCATGGCTTTATTTCTTATGGGCTATAACTGACTAGAGGTCTATAATTATACTTTTTGGGGGAGGAGTTATTTTATTTATTTATTTTTATTGTTGTTTAAGTACAATTGTCTCCACTTTCCCACCACCACTTTCCTTTGCTCCATCCACCCCACCTCCCACCCTCAATCCTACCCCTCTTTGGCTTTGTCCATATGTCCTTTATACATGCTCCTTGATGACCCTTCCCTTTCCTTCCCCCATTATCCAGTCCTCCCTCCCCTCTGGTTACTGTCAGTTTGTTCTTTATTTCAGTGTCTCTGGCTAAATTTCCCTTGCTTATTTGTTTTATTGATTAGGTTCCACTTATAGGTGAGATCATATGGTATTTGTTTTTCACTGCTTGGCTTATTTCACTCAGCATAATGTTCTCCAGTTCCATCCATGCTGTCACAAAAGGTGGGAGTTCCTTCTTTCTTTCTGCTGTGTAGTATTCCATTGTGTAAATGTACCACAGTTTTTTGAGCCACTCATTTACTGATGGGTACTTAGGTTGCAATTAACTAATAAAATAATTCAGTTGCCTGATTGCGCCCCCCACAAAAAAAATCCCCAAACTGTAAGGTATACTTAGTAATTACTTTATATGGAAACAAGGAATTTTTATCTAGCAGGGACCTTATTAGGACTCCATCTACTGTTATGGACTGTTTGAGGCCTCTTCAAAAGTTTTACACTGAAATTCTAACCCCCAATGTGATGGTACCAGGAGGAGGGGCCCTTAGGAATTAGTGAGGTCATGAGAGTAGCACTCTCATGAATGGGATATGTACCCTTACAAGCAGAAGCACTAGAGACATGATTTCTCTTCCAACCATGCGAGGAGACAAGGAGAAGATGGTCATCTGCAAGCCAGGAAGAATGCCTCACAGAACTCCCAGTCTGCCAGCTCCTTGATCTTGGACTTCTCAGTTTCCAGAACTGTAAGAAATAAATATTTGTTATTTAAGCCACCTAGCTTAATGTTTTTCTTTTAATTGGCTACATGGGGGCAGGGAAGATTGGTTAAAAGTCTAACCATGTTTATACAGAATGAGAGCGATAAAGCTACTCAAAAAAAAAAAATCAGGGCACTGTTATCAAAAGAAGGCAGTACAAGATAAAGCAGAGAGAAAGGTACAAAACAAACAAGCAAAACCAAAAAAAAAAAAAATCAATGCTCATTTCAGCATCTTGTTAAGTATAAATGGAAAAAAAACTGAGGTGAGGAGGAGAAAAACAACAACATTAGAATGTTAAAGTAGCCTAGAGCTTTACCCTGAAGTATAGGGTGAATAAATGACATCAGAATGAGCCAGACTTTGGCTTGCTAATCATCTCTACTTTCATCTTCCTACACACCCTGCACCATCCCAGTCAATGAACTAATCTCCCCAGTTTACATTAAGTTTATAAAGTGCATGTCAATTCCATACACTGCTGGAAGGGAAAGTTTGAGCCAATGTGCATGCCCATGAATGAGGGATGGGGCTTCTCTTGCCAGCTAGTAGCAATCAGATC